>PVIH01024091.1:0-23505 GCA_004025045.1 Sigmodon hispidus
AACTCTATTGTTTAAGATAAACAGCCTTAAAGCAATCCCTGTGCATTTTCTCGTATCAACATTTTAGATATTAAATTGTACTTTGTAGTTGTTGTTTGTTAGCAGTAGTTTGACCTCACTTATGTTAGTACCTTTCTCTTTCCCAGACACTGTCTTATGATGATCCCTATAGTATGTAGTTTTATACCTAGTTTAGAACTTTCCTATTTAGACAAAACAGGGAGATGTAGCGGGAAATCAGGTACTATATATGTGAACGATCACGTCATAGGACTGGAGACGAGTGGGGTGTGGTTAACTGAAAAGGATTCCAGAAGTAGACCTTCGAGGGAGAAGACCACGTCAGGAAGTCATCATTCTCTTGTGAGAGTTCCCGACCGGGTGCGCAGTTTGGCCCAGCTGCCTGGGTGTTCGGACGTACGGCATAGGGATGAACAATCTACCTTAGAAAGGCTCCAGTGCGCTGCAACCTCATCCTGTCATCTTCTTTTAAAACCGGCTCTGTTTTGTAAGCGATTTTCACAAAATAAACCCCATTTAAAACATATCTCAGGGTGGGTTTTCACCGCGATAGGAATACGCAAACATAGAAGCACACAAATATGTACACATAGACACAAAAACACACATGTATACACACACCAATACCACCAATAATAAATAACAGGAATTACTCAGCAATGGTTATTAATATCCCTCAATATCAGTGAACTCAATTCATCAATAAGAAGACAGAAGTTAATGTGATAAATATAAAATCAGGGTTCATCCATCTTTTGTATACAAGAAACACATAGCAACATCAAATATAGCTGTTACCTTGGGCAGTTAAAGATTGTAAATAGATTTTCCTATTTGTGCAAAAATACTGCATATAGCACCTGATGTTGTAGTTGGAGTAATAGACAACTAAAGGGAATAAATAGGCCAATAATTCAAAATAAAAAAGTCAAAGAGTTAGTATTTGCTGATAGTATATGTAAATGACCTCAAAATTTCTACCAGGGAAGTCTTAAATCTGCCAAAAACAAAAACAAACAAACATACAAAAAAACCAAAAAACCCTTTAATCAATTGTCTGGAAGTTGTGCCTATAAATGTTCACAAGACCACTGAGCCCACGGAAAGTGCAAAGATAGAATTACCAGATGAGAGTACATCACTTTGCATACCTTAAGAAATTAAGAAATTAAAATAAATACACATAATTGTTTACATCTGATTTTAACAAAGAAGCCAAAATTATACAATGAACAAAAGAAAGCCTTTTCAACATCCTGTGATGTTAAATTGGACATGGGTGTGTAGAAAAATTGCAAATAAGCCATATCTATCACCTTGCACAAAACTCAAGGCCATTTGAATAAAACATTTATTGCACAAATTCTATTTAGTATTATAATAAAACTGGATCCAGATATTGGGGAAAGTGGATATCAGAGAGATAGGGAACAAACCACAGCTATTTCCTACCCAGCAAACACCTCAGACTGAACAGAGGTCCTCAGACTGAATGGCTGCTCAGATTGAAACTGACCTTTTTTTTTTATGATGCCTTGTATTTCTTTCCCCACCCAGCTATTTTACTTCCTAGTTCAACTCTTCTAGTGCTAGGATTAAAAGTGTGTGCTTCCACTGCCTGAATATTAGTCCTTGAACTCACAGAGGATTTCTGACTCCTGAGTAATGGGATTAAAGATATTTGTCACTACTTTCTCACCTTCATGGCTTACCTTTGTGGGTGGCTCTGGTGTCTGATATTCCAGAATATTTTTATTAAATATACAATTTATTATTATAGATAAACTCTGATTCTACTCACTTATAATTGTGTATTTGTTGTAAAATAAGGGATAACTATTTTACAATTCACAGACCCAGTGATAATAGGTAACTAGAATAATTCAAGGTGGGATACTTGGATTTTTGTGGGAAGGGGAAATAAGGGATTTTGTGAATTTACTGAGTGTTACTGGAGATGACAATATGAGCAATTATGTTGTGGGTATACAGAGGGATGAATACTGGGAGACATCATTGGAAAGGGGGGCATTTAAGGTCAGGCAGTGCCCCGACCCACAGCACTTCAACACGGGAGACCACCTATGAGAGATAATGAAGGAAAGGGAGACACAAAGGAAGGCAGCAGGTCAAATGGGATTCTGATTGAGCTGCAGTTTTATAACGATTCTATACATGCTTATATAGTTCCAAAGTAGAATATGGGGAGGGGTAGTCATCAAACACCTGCAGGAAGCTGACCAGGGGAAGCAGGACATTGGCAAGGTGACTGTTCTTGTTTTAGGGGAGCGTTGCTAGGTATACTAACTGTAGAATGTTATTGTTATTCTATTCTTTAGAATTACCTTAGAGGGCTGCTAAGTAACCTAGCCACAGAATGTTCCTGTTATACTATTCTTTATAGTTACTTCTTAGTTACTGTTAATCAAACCAGAACATCTATTTTACTTTGGGAAAACATCTACTTTACTCAGGGTCATGCTGGCTCAGTAGTTGGTTTCTCAGTAAGTTCCCATGGTAGTCTTTTGTTAGAAGCTTAGAGGCTCAAGCCAGGGTTTTGGTCCCTGACAAGGCAGAAACTGGGCACAAGGAAATATCCCAGAAATTTACAAGGAAAACTCTAGCTAAGACTCTTAGCATTACAGAATAAATGGCCTAATCTGGTCATCTCTAGTGACCAGAAATAACTTATAGTGGAGTGATTAAGGTGCCAACCCAGCCAAATAACCTTCAACTTATAGTCTGTCCTACCTATGGCATGTACAGATATAAGAGATTAAGATTGGCTGGCCACTTTCTCAATTCTAGAAATTGAGAAACTAGCCAACCAATGAGTGGTATAGCCTAAAACCCATACCAGGAGAGTAACCCTACACATGAAACTGTCTGGAGTGCCAGGACCCACAGGCTAGATGACACATAGACCTAGAACAAAACAAAATATAACTGAAAAAAATAATGTTATGACACCTAATAATATTCTGCTATTATTCTGCTATTGTTGCCTAGACCAGTTGTCAGAGAGACTTTGTCTACCAACTCATGGATATAGATAAAAAGACCCATAGCCAAACATTAGACAGACCTCACAGAATCTTCTAGAGGAGTAGGAGAAAGAAATATATGATTCAAACTTGTCATGGATACTACCAGACAACACAGAGAATCAGTTACAATAGCTCATAGGTGCTCATAGAGATTGAACCAACAACCAGGGAGCCTACATGATGCCTGCTGCGTCTATGTGACAGTTGTATTTTTGGGGGACTCCTAACAGTTGGATCGGGGCTGTCTCTGACTCATTTGATGGCTTTTTGAACTGTATTTCTTATATTTTGTCACCTTGCCCTGCCTTGTAAGAAGAGGTGCTTAGTTTTACTTCAGCTTTATGTGCCATGTTTTGTTGATTATCATGGAAACAGTGACATTTTCTAAACAGAAACAGAGAAAGTTTGTATTTGAGAAACTGAGAGAGGTTAGGGGAGGAACTACAATGAGAGAATGGAGGACAAACTGTGTTTGGTATATAAAATAAACAAGTGAATAAATAAAAGCATTATTCTATTTCTTCATTGGCTAACTGCTATGATAACCATACTATAGTATCAGAATAATGTCCATCTTCAGGTTTTATCAAACCTAAAAGTTTATATTCCTTTATAACTCTTTTTTTCCCATTTCAGTACCTAAAATACTGCTATAAGAACAGAGCAATCTTGGCTTTCTCTGGTCCCATCATTGTCAGACAGACATCCTTGACATCACAGGCCTGACATAACAAACATGCAGTTTTTCAAGACTTTGACAAAAGTCATCATATGTTATTTGAAAAAAAAAAACATTAAAGGTACACTGTTGGCTTTCAAAGCATCAAACATGCAGAGTGGAAAGAAAACAAAAGAAAGCAGTGTTTTATACACACAAAAAAGACAGCTTTCAAAGTTTAAGTATTTCAGAGTAATGAAGAATACCTTTGGGACAGAAAAGTTCCAACTTATAATTTATAAAAGTACTAGAAAAAATAGCAAAAAATAAAAGATTAATAACATAACCTTTTGTTTTCTTTTACTTAATTTTAAAATTAGAGATATTCTACTTTAATTAATACATTTCGATGCCTTTGTGAATCTGGCATTTGTTAATACACTCAAATATTTTAAAATTTTACTTCCTGAGTGACTTTGAAAATGCAGTTTCAGAGGTGCTGTCTGCAGAGTCCCAGCACACTTGTAGTAGGGGCACATAAACTCTGCCTGTAACCATACCCATAGCTCCTGCTGAGGGAATTTGCATGGCTACCCACCCTGATTCCAACTGAGCAAACAGATAACTACAGGGGTCCCTGAAGGACAGACTCAGACCCCGCCTAGAGGTCAGGAGGGGTCATCAGACCCCAGTGCCTATATCCCTGCCAGTGAGGGAGAGTTGAGCTCCCATCAGTTCCCGTTCCACTTCTGGGACCAGGTGCTGTCTGCAGAGTTACCGTGCATCTGTGGCAGGGGCAGATGAACTCTGCCTGTCATCATACCCACAGCTACAACTGAGGGAATTTGCATGGCTACTCACCTCAACCTCAAACTGAGCGAATAGATAACTTCTGGGGTCTCTGAAGGATAGATTTAGACCCTGACCAGAGAGGTGACAGGAGGCACACAAGCCCAAGTGCCATAATTGACCAGGAGCCATCTAATTGTGAACCACTGAAGCCATGGGCAAACATCAGTGCAAAAAAATACATAATAATACAAAGAACAACATGGTAAATTCAGAAGAGAGTGGCGATCTTACAAATACAAGACCTGAACTGAGCAATGAAGAGGAAACAGAAGGAAGCAACACCAAAACTTCCTTTTTGATGATCATAGAATCTCTCAAAGAAGATATGAAAAAAGCCTTAAAGAAATAGAAGAAAATGCAAACAAAAAATTGGAAGAGATGAACAAATCTATGAAAGAAACATTCCAGAAACTAAAAGTTGAAATAAAAGCTGAAATAAAAGCTGAAATAGAAGCAATAAAAAAGGCACAAAATGAGGCAAAGATGGAAATAGAAAACCTGAAGAAAAAATCTGGAAACACAGATACAAGCATAACAAACACAGTTCAAGAGATGGAAGATAGAATCTCTGAAGTGGAAGACTCAGTAGCTCAAACAGATATATCAGTCAAAGAAAATAGTAAAACTAAAAAAGCCATGACTCAAAATGTTCAGGAAATCTGGGACACCATGAAACGACCTAATTTGAGAATAATAGGAATAGAAGAAGGAGAAGAATACCAGCTCAAAGGCACAGATAATGTTTTCAATAAAATCATAGAAGAAAACTTCCCCAACCTGAACAAGGAAATGTCTATAAAGATACAAGAAACTTACAGAACACCAAATAGATACGATCCCCCCAAAAAGTCAGCGCACCACATTATAATCAAGTCACAAAGCATACAGAACAAAGAAAAAATTTTAAAAGCTGCAAAAGAAAAGGGCCAACTCACATATAAAGGCAGACTCAAAAGAATAATGCCTGACTATTCAATGGAAACGATGAAAGCTAGAAGGGCTTGGTCAGAAGTTATCCAGACGCTAAAACAGCATGGTTGTCAAACTAGAATACTATACCCTGCAAAATTATCAATCACCAAAGATGGAGTAAACAAGGTATTTCAGGACAAAGTCAGACTGAAACAATATCTATCTACCAATCTAGCACTAAAGAGAGTAATAGAGGGAAAACTCCAACCTAAGGACCACAGATACACACACAAAATCACAAACAATCAATAAGTCCACAGAAGAATACCCCAGAGAAAGGAAATACAAACAAGTTACCACCAAAAATGGCAGGAAATATGAATCAATGGTCACTAATTTCCCTTAATATCAATGGTCTCAACTCTCCTATAAAACATCACACACTAACAAGATGGTTACAACAACAGAAGCCATCCTTCTGTTGCCTACAAGAAATACACCTCAACGGCAAAAACAGACACAGGCTTAGAATAAAGGGTTGGGAAAAGATTTTCCAGTCAAATGGTCCTAAGAAACAAACAGGGGTTGCCATCCTAATATCTAACAAAGTAGACTTTAAGCTAAAAGCAATTAAAAGGGACGAAGATGGTACTACTTATTCATCAAAGGAAAAATTGGTCAAGAGGAGATTTCAATCTTAAATATTTATGCCCCTAATATAAGGGCACCTACTTATGTAAAAGAAACACTGCTAAAGCTTGAATCCACATCAATTCTTACACCCTAATAGTGGGAGACTTGAATACCCCACTTTCAACTCTGGATAGATCAACAAGACAGAGCCTCAACAGAGAAATAAGGAGTCTGAAAAAGGTTATGATGCAAATGGATTTAATAGTTATGTACAGAAGTTTCCACCCAAAGGCAAAGGAATATACATATTTCTCAGCTCCTCATGGAACTTTCTCAAAAATTGACCACATAATTGGTCATAAAGCAAATATCAACAGATATAAAAAATTGGAAATAATCCCTTGTAACATATTGGACCATGAGGGCCTAGAGTTAGAATTCAACAACATCAAAACCCAAAGAAAGCCTACAAACTCATGGAAACTAAATATCATTCAATTGAATTATGTCTGAGTCAAGGAAGAAATTAAGAAAGAAATCAAAGTCTTCCTAGAATTCAATGAAAATGAATCTACAACATATCCAAACTTGTGGGACACAATGAAAGCAGTCTTAAGAGGAAAATTCATAGTGCTAGATGACTATATGAAAATCCTTGAGAAATTCCACACAAGAGACCTAAGAGTGCAGCTGAAAGCCTTATAACAATTAGAAGCAAACTCACCTAGAAGGAGTAGAAGGCATGAAATAATCAAACTTAGAGATGAAATCAATACAATTGAAACAAAAAGAACAATACAAAGAATCAACGAATCTAAGAGTTGGTTCTTTGAGAAAGTTAATAAGATAGATAAGCCCTTAGCCAAACTAATCAAAAAACAGAGAGAGAGTGTTCAAATCAACAAAATCAGAAATGAAAAGGGGGACATAACAACAGACACCCAGGAAATCCACAGAATTATGAGATCATAATTTGAAAATCTGTATTCCAGCAAAATGGACAGCTTTCTGGACAGGTACCATCTACCAAAATTAAATGAAGATCAGGTTAATTACCTAAACAGGCCTATAACCCTTAAGGAAATTGAAGCTGTCATTAAAAACCTCTCCAAAAATAAAAGCCCTGGTTCAGATGGTTTCAGTGTGGAATTCTACCAGACATTCAAAGAAGAATTACAACTGTTACTCCTCAAACTATTTCACACAGTAGAAACTGAAGGAATATTGCCAAATTCCTTTTCTGAGGCCACAATCACCCTAGTACCCAAGCCACACAAAGACACAACAAAGAAGGAGAACTACAGACCAATTTCCCTCATGAATATTGATGTGAAAATTCTCAACAAAATTTTGGCAAACCATATACAACAATGTATAAAAGATATCATCCACCATGACAAAGTAGGCTTCATCACAGAAAAGCAGGGCTGGTTTAACATACGAAAAATTGTAAATGTTATCCATCATAAAAAAAAAAAAAACTAAAGGAACAAAACCACATGATCATATTCTTAGATGTGGAAAAAGCCTTTGACAAAATCAAACACTCCTTTATGATTAAAGCCCTGGAGAGATCAGGAATACAGGGAGAATACCTAAATATAGTAAAGGCAATTTACAAGAAGCTGACAGCCAGTATCAAAATTAATGGAGAAAAACTCAAACAATCCCACTAAAGTCAGGAACTAGACAAGGATGTCCTCTCTCCCCTTATCTATTCAATATAGTTCTCGAAATTTTACCTAAAGCAGTAAGGGCACGAAAAGAGATTAAGGGGATACAAATTGGAAAAGAAGAAGTGAAGCTATCTTTATTTGCAGGTGATATGATTGTATACATAAGTGACCCACAAAATTCTTCCAAGGAACTGCTTCAGCTGATAAATACCTTCATCAAAATAGCAGGAAACAAGATTAACTCAAAGAAATCAGTAGCCCTTCTATACACTAGAGATAGAAGAGCTGAAAAAGAAATAAGGGAAACATTACCCTTCATAATAGCTGCAAACAGTATTAAATACCTTGGAGTAACTATAACCAAAGAAGTAACAGACCTATTTGACAAAAATTTTAATTCCCTGTAGAAAAAAATTGAAGAGGATATCAGAAAATGGAAATCTCTCCCATGTTCCTGGATTGGTAGGATCAACATAGTAAAAATGGCAATTCAACCAAAGGCAATCTACAGACTGAATGCACTACCCATCAAAATCCCAACACAATATTTTTTGGACCTTGAAAGAACAATAGTAAATTTCATTTGGAATAACAGGAAAGCCAGGATTGCCAAAACAATCTTACTCAACAAAAGAGCCTCGGGAGGTATCACCATCCCTGATTTCAAGCAATACTATAGAGCTACAGTAATAAAAACAGCCTGGTACTGGCATAAAAACAGACTTGTGGACCAATGGAATAGAACTGAGGATCCAGACATTAACCCAAAAACCTATGAACACCTGATCTTTGACATAAAGGCCCAAAACTTTCAATGGAAAAAAAGATAGTATATTTAACAAATGGTGTTGGCATAGCTGGATGGAAGTGTGTAGAAAAATGCAAATAGATCTGAGCCTGTCACCCTGCACAAAACTCAAATCCAAGTGGATCAAAGACCTCAACTTAAACCCAACCACTTTGAACTTGATAGAAAAGAAAGTGGGAAATACACTTCTACAAATTGGCACAGGTCACCACTTCCTAAATATAACACCAGTGGCACAGACACTAAGACTAACAATCAATAAGTGGGATCTCCTGATGCTAGGAAGCTTCTGCAAAGCCAAGGACACTGTCAATAGGACAAAACGACAGCCTACAGCATGGAAAAAGATTTTCACCATCCCTACAAGTGATAGAGGACTGATCTCTAAGGTATATGAAGAGCTCAAGAATTTAGAGCCCAAGACCTTGAATAACCCTATCAAAAAATGGGGTACAGATCTGAAAAGGGAATTCTCAGCAGAGGAACTATGAATGGCTGAGAGGCACCTGAAAAAGTTCTCTTTATTTTTAGCCACCAGAGAAATGCAAATCAAAACAACCTTGAGATACCACCTAACACCTGTTAGATTGGCTAAGATAAAAGGCACAGATGACAGCCTATGTTGGAGAGGATGTGGAACAAGGGGGACACTCCTCCATTGATGGTGGGAATGTAAGCTTGTTCGGCCACTTTGTAATACAATATGGCAGTTTCTCAGAAAATTGAGAATCAATCTCCCCAAGGACCCAGCAATACCATTTCTGGGTGTATACCCTAAAGAGGCACATTCACACTCCAAAGGTAATAGCTCAACTCTGTTCATAGCAGCCTTATTTGTAATAGCAAGAACCTGGAAACAACCTAGATGTTCCTCAACTGAAGAATGGATTAAAAAACTGTGGTACATCTACATAATGGAACACTACTCAGCAGTAAGAAAAAGTTATATTCTAAAATTTGCAGACAAATGGATGGATTTGGAGAATATCCTCCTGAGTGATGTATCACAATCCCAGAATTATAAGCAGGGGATGTACTCACTCATTAGTGGTCTCTAAACAAATAAACAAGAAAAAAAAGCCAAGCATGCCCAAGATGCAAAACACAACCACTGTACATCTTGGGATCAGAAACACCCTGGACTGACCCTTTGAACCCCACTTCAACTATAGGAACAACTGACTCACTCTTGAGGGAGAGTGGATAAAACTGGATTTGTTCAGGAGTTGAGACTAATCCAAGCATTATTGGGTCAGTGGGACCATAGGACTGTCTGCTCTCTGCCCAGGGAGGGGATAGGGAGTTGTGGAGAAGTAAAATGACATGATGTGGTGGGAGGGGGAATGGACCTTGAATAAGGATATACAGGGTGGAAAAAAAATTCAGAGGGAAAGCTGAACGCAAAGTAAATATATGTGTAGCAATCTTATTTGCATTATCACCCTTGATAAGTCATGGTTATGATTTTTATCTTCTTTATAGTTATTGTTAACTTTTCAGCATTTTAAATTAATTTTACTATTTTTTGTTAAATACAAAATAAATAAAGAAGAAAAAACATATAAGAATATAAATATATTATGAATAAGTAATTGAATTATCTTTGATAAAGGTAACATATCTATGTACTTAGGACGTAAATGTGAAAATAGCTCACCATCAACTCCACAGATGCCTCTTTTGTATATCCTTCTAGACCATCAAGGATAACTAGTATTCTGAATCCTCACCCCATAGATTTTATGTTTTAAAATTTTGTATAGAGAATTACTTAGTAGCTGTTTTATCAATGTTTTGGTATGTATCAGTATTACCTGACATCTACGAATCACACATTCTCAGTTGTTAATATCAAACCCATAGTATGAATTACAATACAATTTAATCATTCCACTATTGATAAATATGGAAGTTATTTTGGGTCTGTATGCTAGAAAGTAGAAGGTCAGTTGGCCAATCTTAAGAAATTTTTGTGTTGCTTTATGTCATGATATAGCTTGGCAAAGGAGAGGGGGCAAAGTAAGGAAAGAGGCAGCATCTCTTATTCTTAGGAGAAAGGCATTAATCCAGTTACCTGGGCTCTGCCCCGCATCCTAAATGCTCTCCACTAGACCCCAAATTCCCATTTGAATACACTGAGGAATGAAGGTCTCAGTACATGAATACATGTGACATACACTCAAGCTACACAGGAATCTTTTTAATTGTTTAAAAAACAATTTTGCTATTACCATGGTGCTGTTATCAGTATTCTCATACATTTGTATTGTCTTTTCATAAGCGTAATTTTGCTTCCTGACTTATGCTGTTAAAAAATGCAAATTCTGCTGTCTGTCGAGCATGTCTCCTCACACTGCCTAGCAGACAGAGATAAACATTGGCTGTCAGGGTTCCCCTAGCTGCTGCTAAGACAAGAGAACATGCATGGTCACACTGCCTCAAAATGCTCCAATAGAGAAGGACTGAGGGTTTTATATTCAGACCCCTGCACAGAGAAGAGTCAGAGATTGAGCAGATCCCTTGCTCAGAGGTAACAGGAGATACACTAGCTCGGTTGCCACAACTGACCAGGAGCCACCTAATCATGAACCACTGAAGCCATACACAGACACCAGTAAAATTATATATAATAATATAAAGAACAACAAGGTAACTCCAGAAGAAAGTGGCAGTTCTACAACTACAAGACGTCAACTGAACAATGAAGAGGAAACAGAAAGAAGCAACAACAAAAATAGGTTTATGATGATCATAGAAGCCCTCAAAGAAGATAAAAAAATTTCCCTTAAAGAAATAGAAGAAAATACAATCAAAATATTGGAAGAGATGAAATAATCTATGAAAGAAACATGCCTGAACTAAAATCCAAAATAGAAGCAATAAAAAAGGAACAAAATGAGGCAAAGATGGAAATAGAAAACCTGAAGAAGAAAGCTGAAACTACAGATACAAGCATAAAAGACAGAGTTCAAGAGATGGAAGATAGAATCTCTGAAGTGGAAGACACAGTAGCTCAAATGGATGTATCAGTCAAAGAAAATAGTAAAACCAAAAAAGCCATAACACAAAGTGTTCAGGAAATCTGGGACACCATGAAAAGACCTAATTTGAGAACAATGGGAATAGAAGAAGGAAAAGAATACCAGCTCAAAGGCACAGATAATGAATTCAATATAATCATACAAGAAAAATTTCTTAACTAGAAGAAGAAAATGCCTATAAAGATACAAGAAGCTTACAGAACACCAAATAGATATGACCCCCCAAAAAAGTGAGAATGCCACATAATAATCAAGCCACAAAACATACAGAAAAAGAAAAAAATTTAAAAGCTGCAAAAGAAAAGGGTCTACTTACCTATAAAGGCAGACCCATCAGAATAACACCTGATTATTCAATGGAAAAGGTGAAAGCTAGAAGGGCTTTTTCAGAATTTATATTATACAGACACTAAAAGTGCATGGCTGCCAAAATAGAATACTATACCCTGTAAAATTATCAATCAACATAGATGGAGTAAACAAGATATTTCATGACAAAGACTGAAACAAAATCTATCTACCACTCCAGCACTACAAAAAGTATTAGAGGGAAAACTTCAACCTAAGGATCCCAGATACACCCATGAAATAACAATCAATAATCCCACAGAAGAATACTCCAGAGAAAGGAAATACAAACAAGTTACCACCAAAAATAGCAGGAAATATCAATCAGTGGTCACTAATATTCCTTAATATCATTGGACTCAACTCTCCTATAAAATGACACACACTAAAAAGATGGATACAACAACAGAAGCCATCCTTCTGTTGCCTACAAGAAACACACCTCAACCACAAAGGTAGACACAGGCTTAGACTAGGGTTGGGAAAAGGTTTTCCAGTCAAATGGTCCTAAGAAACAAGCTGGTGATGCCATCCTAATATCTAACAAAGTAGACTTTAAGCTAAAAGCAATTGAAAGGGAAAAAGATAGTCATTACTTACACATCACAGGGAAAATTGGTCAAAAGGAGATTTTAATCCTGAATAGTTATGCACCTAATATAAGGGCACCAACCTATGTAAAAGAAACACTGCAAAAGCTCGAATCCCACATAAATTCACACAACTTAATAATGGGAGACTTCAATATCCCACTTTCAACCCTGGATAGATCAAGCACAGAGACTCAACAGAGACATAAGGAGTCTAAAAGAGGTTATGATACAAATGGATTTAATAGATATCTACAGAAGAGTCTACCTAAATGCAAAGAATATAAATATTTCTGAGCTCCTCATGGAACTTTCTCCAAAACTGACCACATAATTGGTCATAAAACAAATATCAACAGATACAAAAAAATTAAAATAATACCTTGTAACAAATCAGACCACCAGGCCTAAAGTTAGAGTTCAACAACATCAAAAATCAAAGAAAGACTACCAACTCATAGAAACTAAACATCACTCAGTTGAACAAACTCTGGGTAAAGGATGAAATTAAGAAAGAAATCAAAGTCTTGTTGAATTTAATGAAAATGAATCCATAAGGTACCCAAACTTGTGGGAAAAGAAGAAAGCAGTCTTAAGAGGAAAATTCATAGCACTAGATGCCTATATGAAAAACCTAGAGAAATCTCACACTAGAGACATAACAGCTCAGCTGAAAGCCTTAAAACAATTAGAAGCAAACTCACCTAGAAGGAGTAGACAGCAAGAAATAATTAAACTTAGAGCTGAAAACAGTACAATTAAAGCAAAAAGAACAATATAAAGAATCAATGAATCTAAGAGTTGTTTCTTTGAGAAAGTTAACAAGACAGATAAGATCTTAGCCAAAATAATCAAAAAACACAGAGAGAGAGAGTGTTCAAATCAACAAAATCAGAAATGAAAAGGGGGACATAACAACAGATTCCCAGGAAATCAAGAGAATTATGAGATCATATTTTGAAAATCTGTATTCCACCAAAATGGAAAACCTACAAGAAATGGACAGCTTTCTGGACAGGTACCATCTACCAAAATTAAATGAAGATAAGATTAATTACCTAAACAGGCTTATAACCCTTAAGGAAATTGAAGCTGTCATTAAAAACATCCCTAAAAATAAAAGTCCTGGTCCAGATGATTTCAGTGCTGATTTCTATGACACAGTCAAAGAAGTATTACTATCATTACTGCTCAAATATTTTCACACAGTAGAAACTGAAGGAATATTGCCAAAATCCTTTTATGAGGCCACAATTACCCTAGTACACAAGCCACTCAAAGACACTACAAAGAAGGAGAACTACAGACCAAATTCCCTCATGATTATTGATACTTAAATTCTCAACAAAATTTTGGCAAACCGTATACAACAATATATAAGAAATATTATCCACCACGACCAAGTAGACTTTATCCCAGAAATGCAGAGCTGGTTAAACATACAAAAAACTGTAAACGTTAACCATCATATAAACAAAGTAAAGGAACAAAATCACATGATCATATCCCTAGATGCTGAAAAATCCTTTGACAAAATCCAACACTCCTTTATAATTAAAGCCCTGGAGAGATCAGGAATACAGGGAGAATACCTAAATATAATAAAGAAAAATTACAAGTAACTGACAGTCATCATCAAACTTAATGGAGAAAAATGAAAGCAATCCCACTGAAATCAGGAACTAGAAAAGGATGGTCTCTCTCCCCTTATCTATTCAATATAGATCACAAAGTGTTAGTTAAAGCAATAAGAGAACTTAAGGAGATTAAGGGGATACAAATTTGAAAAGAAGACCTGAAACTATCTCTATTTGCAGACGATATAATTGTATACATAAGTGACCCACATAATTATTCCAAGGAAATGCTATGGCTGATAAACACCTTTAGCAATGTAGCAGGATACAAGATTAACTCAAAGAAATCAGTAGCCCTTCTATACAGTAAAGATAGAAGAGTTGAAAAAGAAATAAGGGAAACATTACCTTTCATAATAGCTGCAAATAGTTTTAAATACCTAGGAGTAACTGTAACCAAAGAACTAACAGATTTATTTAACAAAAATTTTAAATCACTAAAGAAAGAAATTGAAGACAATATCAGAAAATGGAAAGTTATCCCATGTTCTTGGTTAGGTTGGATCAACATAGTAAAAATGGCAATTCTACCAAAAGCAACCTACAGATTCAATGCACTGCCCATCAAAATCCCAACACAATATGTTTTGGACCTTGAAAGAACATTATTCAATTTCATTTGGAATAACAGGAAAGACAGGATTGCGAAAAAAATTTTACTCAACAAAATAACCTCAGGAGGCATCACCATCCCTGACTTCAAGTTATATTCTAGAGCTACAGTAATAAAAACAGCCTGGTACTGTCATAAAAACAGACTGTGTATCAATGGAATAGAATTGAGGATCCAGTCATTAACCCAAAATCCTACAAACACCTGATCTTCAAAAAACAAGCCCAAAATATTCAATGGTAAAAAGAAAGTATATTTAACAAATGGTGTTTGTATAGCTGGATGGTAGTGTGCAGAAAATGCAAATAGATCTGAGCCTGTTACCCTGCACAAAATTCAATTCCAAGCAGACCTAACACCTCAACATAAACCCCACCACTTTATACTAGATAGAAAAGAAAGTGGGAAATACACTTCTACAAATTGGCACAGGTGAGCACTTCCTAAATATAACACCAGTAGCACAGACACCAAAATCAACAATCAATAAGTGGGATCTCCTGAAGCTAAGAAGCTTCTGTAAAGCTAAGGACACTGTCAATAGGGAAAAATGACACCTTACAGAATCAGAAAAGTTTTCACCAATCCTACACGTGATAAGGGACTGATCTCTAAGATATATAAAGAACTCAAGAATCTAGAGCCCAAAACCCTTATTAAAGCAATCAAAAAATGGGGTTCAGATCTAAAAAGGGAATTCTCTGCAGAAGAATTCCTATTGGCTGTAAGACACCTGAAAAAGTGCTCATCATCTTTAGTCATCAGAGAAATGCAAATCAAAACAACTTTGAGATACCATCTGACACCTGTTAGATTGGCTAAGATAAAAGACACAGAGGACAGCCTGTGCTGGAGAGGATGGGAAGCAAGGGGAACTGTAGAGAGTTGACTGCTGCTGTGCCTTAAAGATGGTGCTGATTTCCAGCCTCCACCCCCCCCGTGGGTGAGTGCTCTCTTTTGATAAATAACTCATTTGGCTTGAGCCTGGGGCATGGTTTGCTGTTGTGTATGTGGACCTATGAGCTGTGCCCACGTGTTTTATTGGGATTGGATGCCCTGAGAGTATTTAGTCATTGAGCGGGGTTTTCCCAGGCAGAAGAAAAAAGAGAGAACAATTGTAAAAGTCCCGAATAAACTGCTGAAAGAAGATCCTGGGTATTGCACTTTCCTTGCTGGCAAGGTTGCATGTGACAAGTGGTGGCCTGCACAGGGGAGCAAGTCCTGCAAGCTTCAGGCATCAGAACTTTCTGCAGTGGGGTGTCAACTGGTAAATCCCATGTAAGGTGTGATCCGTAGTAAAGCGGGTAGAAAGCCACTGATGAGTGAGCTGAACTTCAGAACTCCAGGGACTCGTGGAGAGAAAGTGAAAGTAAAGTGAAACAAAGCTGGGGCTGTTTGGTAAAGACTCCAAAAAGATTTTTAAGCTAAGAAAGGAAGGTTATAAAAGAATGGGCACTTCATCTTCTCACCCAATTTCTTTGGCTCTTAAGGAGCTGCTTCATTTAGGTTTTTCTGAGTCTGCTCTGCTTGGTAGCAGTCAGAAAGATTTGTGAGTTCCTACACCATATTGAAAAGCAGCCTAGAGGGGCGGAGTCAGCAATTAAAGTGGTAAAATCTTTTAAAAGCTCTTTGCATTAGAAAATGATTAAGAATTCTCAATAAAACAGATTTAGACTCTCAAAACCTCTAAATGGGGAAGGAAATAAAGATAAAACGCCACATAAAGATGGCAGATAAACAGAGAGTCTGGATTCTGGTTATTGCATTTTCTTGTAATTTTTTTTAACTTTTAATGAGCTAACTGCAGAGAGACAACTGATTGCTAAGGCTGGTAAGTTAAAAAATGCATATACTTTAAAGATATCGACTTTGAAATCTGTTTATAAGAATACGTTACTTGGGAAAAAAGTTTCTGCTTTTGTCTCCATAGAAGATCAAAGCCTGTGGATTGGGTCTAGGCAGGTGTGGTTCCATTTGCCAAGGCCACCTGAAGCTGATAAAAGGCTGTCTTGGGGATTGGCACTGCAGTGAGGCAGTGGAAGGTGGCCAGGATGTCTTGGAGGTGTTGGGAAGAGAGATTGGAGCGAGCAGGCAGTGAAGAAGGACAGAGTGAAGGAGGAGAGTTGTACCCCAACCTAGCTGATATAGAAACTCCTGAGTCTACAGACTCAGAGGAAGAGCTGCTTGGAGGTATTAATTGGATTAGAGGATATCTTAGGATTGCAAATTATGTATTGAAACCCCTTTATGACATTCTGAAAGGAGAGTCGGCTTTAGACTCCACACGAGTGATGACAGTGGAAGCCAGAAAGGCACTGCAGGTAGTTGAACAGAGGTTGCAGGATGCCTGCCTAAACAGAATTGAGGAAGGACAAGATTTTGCCCTATGCCTTTTACCCACATTCAGACAACCCACAGGGGTACTATGGCAATCAGGCCCACTGTTGTGGATACACCTTAAGGTATCGCCTAGTAAAAGTATAGAACATTACCCTACAGTAGTAGCTGATTTAGCTCAGAATGGCATCCAACAATTCATTCAGTATTTTGGGCATGCACCAGCCATAATTGTACCATACACAGCAGCACAGGTTAACACCCTGTGTGCTGTTGTTGATGATTGGGCAATTCTTGGCTGTACCTTTGCTGGAAAAATGGATAATCATTACCCACGACATCCTCTTATAACATTCTTTAAGGAGCACCCCATAATTTTTCCTAAGGTCACCACCACAGAGTCGGTGGTGGGAGCTGTCAGTGTATTCACTGATGGCTCGAAAACAGGAGTAGGTGCCTATATGGTGCAAGGTAAACAACCAGTCCAACATCAATTTACTCCTGGTACTCCTCAGGTAGTGGAACTTCAAATAGTATGTGAGGTGTTTAAAGAATGCCAATTTGCCTTTACCTTGATATCTGACTCAGCCTATGTGGTTAATGCTTTAAAGGTGCTTGAAGTGGCAGGACCAATAAAATCATCTAGTATGGTCACTCTCCTATTTAACCACTTGCAAGACTTGATTTTGCAATGAAAGGAGAGATTATTTTCTCTGCACATCTGCGCACATACTGGCCTTCCCGGTCCACTCAGTGAAGGCAATGCCAAGGTGGATATGTGCACCAGACAGGATTCGGTATTCTTTACCTCTCCTGTAGTCAAAGCTCAAGAATTTCACCAGCTATATCATGTGAATGCTAAGACCTTACAACAAAAGTTTCAGATATTCAAATAATTTTGGATTGTGCTCTATGTGTGGTATATCACCACCCACCTTCCCTAGGTGTTAATCCCAGAGTGATCTTGCCATTAAAAGTATGGCAAATGTATGTTACTCATATTTCTGAATTTGACTCTTTAAAGTATGAACATGTTTCTGTAGATACATGCTCTGGTATCTTGAATGCCACTGCCATGTCAGAAGAGAAGGGACACAATGTCATTGCATACTGCCAAGAGGCCTGTGCAGCTTGGGTAAACCCCCTGCATGTAAAAACTGATAATGGCCCTGCTTATACTGGAACACAGTTTACTGCATTCTGCAGACAAAAGGATGTACAAGTAACTCATGGATTGCCTTACAATCCACAAGGACAAGGCATAGTGGAATGTGCTCATCGCACGCTGAAGGGATGCTTACAAAAACAAAAAGGGGGAATAGGCCATGGCTGCACCCCCAAAGAAAGACTATCTATAGCTCTGTTTACCCTTAATTTTTAAAATTTGGATGTTGATGGCTGCTCTGCAGCAGATAGACATCTGATTCTCACTCCTAGCCACAGAGGCATGGTGAAATGGAAGGATATTTTCATGGGCCACTGGCATGGTCCTGTTCCAGTGCTCACATGGGCAAGAGGTTCTGTTTGTGTCTTTACTCAGGACTGACAAGATTCAGTGTGGGTACCAGAATGGCTAACCAGGAAGGTCCAAAATGACAAGCATGATGCTGGCAAGGGTGCAGGCAATGCTGGTGATAGCCCTGATGATGCTCCTGAGATGTCAACAGGGGAAGACTGAGCTGAGGTGGGGGATATTGTCGGTGTTCCCAAAACCTCTGCCCATATGGCATGATGCTCGTCTTTTTATCTTTTATTTTCATAGTTAGCTATGAGGAGCCATCTATGTGCACTGATGCTAGTTGCTGGTATGCCACTTGTAGGAATGCTACCCAATACCCATTTGCTATGTTGGCACACATGCCGCGCTGGGTGCCTGTTTCAGTTCAAAGTCCCAACACCATGAGTATATTTAGGGCCAAGAGGGATTTTGGCATTACTGCAGCTGTTGTTACAGCCATTTCCCTAGCTGTAATTGGGGCTACCATGGCTGCCATTGCTATGAGTCACACCATCCAGACAGCTCAAACACTTAATAATTTGTCTGCCAATGTAGCCCATGCCTTAGACATTCAAAGAGGTATTTCTGCCCACCTTAAAGGCAGGCTGATGTTGGTTAACCAAAGAATTGACCTGGTGCAAGAGGAAGTTGATGTCCTCTGGCAGATGGCTCAGTTGGGATGCAAATGGAAGTGACTTCTATTCAGTATGAAAAATTTTTCCTATGCTGCAAATTTGTCTAAAGATTTGTCAAGTTATTTTATAAAAATTTGTCAAGTGAATTCAAAGCAACCATGGAGAAGTTGAGAGTTGCAATAGTTGCTGTGAATTCAACTCGAGTGGACCCTGGAGTTGCTGAAGGACTGACGAGATAGATGTCCACCACCCTCAATCATCTGAAGGAATGGGTGGGAATGGGTGCTCTGGCTGGCTTGATGGTGCTGATATTTCTGATTTGCCTATGGTGCACCTGCAAAATGAGGTTCACACAGCATAGGAGCATGGCCATGATTGTTCAAGCCTTCACTGCCATTGAGGCGGGACAGCCCCCACATGTTTGGCTTGCTGCCTTGAAAGAGTAATGTTTGGCATGGGTTGCGAAGCTAAGCATTGCACATGGTTTTGCCTAGGAAAGGCTTCATGAAGAGCATGCCTAATTGCATACAGGTTGGCACCCACTATCCTGTCCTCATAAAAACAGGTGTCGGACAGGTCTGTCCCTGTCTGAGTGGATGACACCTGGATTAGGGATAGCACAAGTCCTCTTGCACAATGGGGATTAGACCTCTGCTCTTGCCCAATGCTTTTGCTTGATTTTTAAATTTTTAATTATTAAATGAAGGGGAGCTGTAGAGACCTGCTTGCTGCTGTGCCTTAAAGATGGTGCTAATTTCTGGCCTCCACCCCCCCCCGTGGGTGAGTGCTCTCTTTTGATAAACAACTCCTTATTTGGCTTGAGCCTGGGGCGTGGTTTGCTGTTGTGTATGTGGACCTATGAGCTGTGCCCATGTGGCTTATTGGGATTGGATGACCTGAGACTATTTAGTCATTGAGCGGGGTTTTCCCAGGCAGAAGAACAAAGAGAGAACAATTGTAAAGGTCCCTAATAAACTGCTGAAAGAAGATCCTGGGTGTTGCACTTTCCTTGCTGGCAAGGTTGCACACAACAGGGAATACTCCTCCATTGTTGGTGGGAGTATAAGCTTGTTCAGCCACTTTGAAATGCAGTATGGCAGATTCTCAGAAAACTGAGAATCAATCTCTTTAAGGACCCAGCAATACCACTTTTGGGTATATACCCTAAAGATGCACAGTCACACTCAAAAGACATTAGCTCAACCATGTTCATAGCAGAGGTATTTGTAATAGCAAGAACCTGGAAACAACCTAGATGTCCCTCTATTGAAGAGTTGATTAACAAACTGTGGTTCATCTACACAGTGGAGTACTACTCAGTAGCAAGAAAAAAAATGATATCCTAAAATTTGCAGACAAATAGATGGATTTGGAGAATATCCTCCTGAGCGAGGTATCACAAACCCAGAAAGATAAGCAGGGAATGTACTCACTCATTAGTGGACTCTAAACAAACAATCAAACAAATAAACAAACATGAAAAAAGCAAACCATGCCCAAGCTGCAAACCACAACCACTGAAGAGCTTGGGATCAGAAACACCTTGGACTGACTCCTAAGATCCCACTCCCCCTAGAGGAACACCTGACTCAGTCTTGAGGTTGGGTGGAGAAAACTGTATATGCCAGGAGTGGAGGCTGAACTAAGCAATATTGGGACCTTGGGACGTCCTGCAGCCTGCCCAGGGAGGGGATTGGGAGATGTGAAGAAGAAAGAATGACCTGATGTTGTGGGCTGGGGATGGTAGCTTGAATAAGGATATACAAGGACAGAAAGTGTGACTTTTTTGTTCATAATAATAAAATAAAAATCATAATAATAAAATAAAAATATAAAAAGGATTTCTCAGTAAATATTTAGCTTATTAATATATTATGTCTTTTGTGTAATAAGCTATACATTTTCAAGAACAAATTTTCTTCTCTCTTTAAAATTTTTTCTCTCTCTGTCTCTCAACAAGTTTTGAGGAGTGACTAAGAGCTACATTGAAAATCATTGGTTGTTTTCACGATTAAGATAATTCATGTTAAAATTAACTATGCAAGCTGAGTTTTCAGTATAATAGAAAATTAGTGATTCATAAAAAAATTTCCTTACTGAGCTAATGAATAAACAAGGTTAACTGGGTGTCTTATTGTTTTTATTTTCCATTCTCCTGTAAGAAAACCATCTTCGTTACTGCATTTTCCTACGCTATCTATTTTGGGATGGTATATCCTGTGTACTGAGCAGAACCTGACTCACCATCATAATTGTAAATAATTACTATAATAAGCTTTATTGCAGTTGTAAAATAAAAACAAATAATAATTATACCCTGCAGGAGCCATATACTATGAGGAAGAGAAAAATCTCTGGAGTCATATCTACTGAATGTAAATTGTATTGTGCATAGTCATCAGTTGCATGATTTGTCTAAGCTCTGTAACATGTCTGCTCTTCTGTTGACATATTTGTCATTTGGAAGAGATTGGTCATAGTTTATTTCTCATGGTGCTATATGAACTTAATTCTCTAGGGTATATTCAGTTTTGAGAATGAAGCCTAGGAATTATGAATAACTGTTTTTGTAGTACTAGTTTAATTATTAATAACATTCAACTAAATATAATAAAATTTAATAATAAAATAATAAGATTCCAATAGCATCTGAAAATGCCAAGGAAAATTAGAATGTCTTAATATTTATGATACTTATCTAAATACCTAAGTAAAAGTGCCCTGTGATACAATCATGTAAACAACAAATCTCAAACATCTGATTTTCATTATTGTAGTCCTAAAGCAGGAATTCCTTTTTATGTTTTGTGCAATTCTCCTGGCTAATATTCTACAATCATGCATAGAAGCTCATGTTAGCCTCTCTTTTCAGGAATCATGAATGGAAACAAAGTAACAGTGGGGTTAAGGACCAAAGAAAGAAAGGGTTCAGAGGTTATCTGTCCATAGAGTAACAGAAAATAAACATAAAGAGTCCATCAGGGAAACTCTCATGGAAGCATTACAAGTGTTTTCATTTATCAACATTCCTGTAGGAATTTTATCTTACTTTTACCTAAATTGTTAATGAAAAATAGGGGAAATGAAAAATGAAATAATAAAAAGACTTTCATCTCTGATGTTCATAAAAGATTACATTAAATCTTTCTACTAGAAAATTGTTTCAGCATGTCTTTCCCTTGCTTCTTTGGGGACAAATTAAGATTTTTTTGTGTGTTTTATAGTAACAGTATCTATAAGTGCTTTTTTATACATTACTATTGTTTGAGACAGAGTCTCAAA
Organism: Sigmodon hispidus; assembly: GCA_004025045.1. Lineage (NCBI taxonomy): Eukaryota > Metazoa > Chordata > Mammalia > Rodentia > Cricetidae > Sigmodon > Sigmodon hispidus. The sequence continues at coordinate 22,589 of PVIH01024091.1, forward strand.
AAGTCTTCCTGGCTGACTTGGAATATACAATGTAGAAGAGGTTGGTGTTTAACTCTCAAAGATATGCTTGTTCAAGTTCTAGCAATAAAGGTATAAGTCACCACATTCACCACTGAAATGAATGAATGAAAAAAATAAATCAACATTAAAAACAAAAGAATTTAAATGACAATATTTCATGTTATAACCAATGTTTGGGGAGGTAAGACATCAGGACTAGTAAAGGATTGTGGGTATCAAAACTTTGAATCAATATTGACCAAATTTTAAGAACTTCTATCTTCTAATATATCAAAAATTTCTAATAAATTTCAACAAGAGTTCAGCATTATGAGAGAAAATTTTAATAATTTAGTGAAAAGGCAAATAATAATTTGCATTTTCTTAATTTTTACCTCAGTTACACAACATTTTGTACCAATATTATAAATCAATTCTAAGAATTCATAAATATTAAAATTTCCCATACTTGTTTTAAATATTAATGACTTAAAGAAAATGTTGCAATTTAAAATTATGTGTTTTAGTATTTCACACAATTTTTCACACTCAATATATGATGTCAAAGTTTTAATTGATGCTGGGTATATACTTTTAAAATCCAAAGTGATACAAGTTCACTAAGAAATGTTATGCCTTCTGCCTAATTTCTTGAATCTTGCAACTGAATATCCATATACGTCTCACGTTAGTGTGCTTTCAGAAGCCAAAAATTCATAGCTGTCATCTGGTTGTATTATACTTCATTTATGGTAGCAAACTAACACAGACTTAATTTGTGCAAAAAATGAAATAGGAATCAAATGATTTTGTCATTGTTTATACCTTATTTTTCTAATTTCATGAACATTATCAAGGTAATTATTCCCTATTATAACAATATATCTTTCATATTGCTTTTCTTCCAAATTATACAT
>PVIH01024092.1:0-23501 GCA_004025045.1 Sigmodon hispidus
TACTCTGTTGTGACCACCAAAAGGAACAGACTTAACATCTCACCATCATTGCGAGGAGACACACATCCACAAACTCAGCAGGCTCTCACCCATGGATTCTACTCTTTACAAAGTGACTCTCCAGAGGTGGAGCCCTCCCTCCTCAGGGGTGGAAGGGCTTGGGACAGCAGCTGTTCTCTTCTGGCCCCATTCAGTGGGGCTCTCTGTATTGCAGCGCCCCCTGCTGTCTGTGTCTGCCATTTCAGGAGCTGAGCCTGAGCTGTGAAGTTCCAGGTGGTCCTGGACCCATTGGATCTCCTAGCTATTCCCTCCGTGTCCATTGCTGCCTATCTTCATAGTCTGCCAAAGCTCCTGAGGTATACGCTCCCCTTCAGTCTTCCTGGCGTGATATTCCACTGTAGCTCACAGACCACCGGGGGCTCAAGTCTGAGACTCAAGTCTCTCTCCAGAATATCTGAGAGCTGCAGGAATGACTAAAATCAGAGTAGAAAATTGTTAGAAATCTGCGGCCACTGCAAAAACTAGACGAGTTCATGGCTAGTCACCCAAGAAAAACACAAAAATGCTGTGCATAGCCTTCAATTTGACCAAGGATGGAGTATGAGAATTGACACACCAAGTTAGCCACACGTCCTTGACAACCCAAACTCAGAGCTCAGCTTCTACAAGGGACCTTTCCCCTTTTTGTTGGTTTTTGTAAATTTCCATTAGGATTAATTCAGTTCGTTTGCTGCACCTTCCCCGAGAACAGTGGAGATTTGATGTGGAGCTCCTGGTTATCATGCTCTTTGAACTAAAAACAAAACATTCAAGCCTTGGAAGGCTTTCTGGCCTCACTGTCATACACACAACTGTCAGAGAAGGGCCAGCTGTGTAGATGGGACCTTAGGATTTTCCAAAGACATTCCCCCAAGAAGAAAAAAAGTTAAGCTTTAGAGCAATTGAAAGCTATGTAAGCCAGTGGGACTCAGCCAGCACTATCACAACTTAAGAATTAACATGAGGGGCTGGAGAGATGGCTCAGTGGTTAAGAGCACCGTCTGCTCTTCCAGAGGAGCCAGGTTCGATTCCCAGCACCCACATGGCAGCTAACAACTGTCTGTAGTTCCAGTTCCAGGCAAACACCAAAGCAAATAAATTAATTAATTAATTAAAAAAAAAGAATTAACATGAAAACATGAATTCTCTCACCATTCATCCTCAAGAATCTTAAAGTGGGGCTGGGGAGATGGTTCAGTGGATAGTGTCCTTGTGCAAATATAATCTTAGTTTGGATCTCTAGCATCCAGCTAAAAAGTTGACTAAGGAGGCAGTACACACGTCACCCAAGTCTGGGGAGGGAGGCAGGAGAATCGTGGGAGGAAGGAGCAGGGTTAGTGACTTTCTGACAGTCAGTCTAGCTGAAATGGTAAGTTCAGGTTCAGGGATGACAGCCAATGTCAGCCTCAGGCCTCTATGTGAACATGAATATGCACAGGTGAACACACACTTACAGAGACCGAGCTCGCTCCTCTCCCTCTCCCTCTCCCTCTCTCTCTCATACACACACACAACAAATCAGAAACTGTGATCTGTGGACAGGAAACCATGACAAAGCTATATTCAGAAGGTTATGCATTTGGGACGAATTGATTGTGTACTTGGGTGTCTTAAACTCACCATGAAGTTTTGAATTCCAAATCTTTCTTCTTCCACACACTGAGTGCTGAGATTATAGGCATGCACTGCACTGCTACATCCAGATTGGTTTTCTTTTTTCTTTTGATACAAGGTTTTTCTGTGTAACGTCCCTGGCTGTCCTGGAGTCTGCTCTGCAGACCAGGCTGGCCTTGAACTCACGGAGATCTGCCTGCCTTTGCCTGTTTTGCCTGGGATTAAAAATGTGTGCCACTATACCTAGTTTACCCAGATTGTTTTATTGCAAGAGATCTTTCTTTTCTTTTTTTCCTTGTATTTTTCACAACAACGTTTTTCTGCAGCCTTGGCTGTCCTGGAACTTGCTCTATAGATCAGAATGACCTCAAATTCACAGAGATCTGCCAGTGTCTACCTCCTTAGTGTTGGGATCAAAGGTGTGTACAGATCACTTGTTAAAGTCAACTTTATACCTGCTTTCTCCTCATGAACCAAAGTTACCAATGAGATGAAGTGGGCTCTGTGATGCTTAGGTCCTAGGACCAGCCTTGGAGATGCTGGGGACACAGCCACATATTCTTTATCCTACAGCAAACTGCATTAACTCTGGGAAGCCTCTGGCTGTACCAGCCCTGCAGTCTGCAAATATCCCTCCTCTTGGTGTGGACTTGTTCTCCTTGGCCCCTGTGCCCAAAGACACTGTGTTTACTGGTGGATCCCATGAGTGAACACAGTGCAGAGTAAGGAGGAAAACTTTGCATGTTACCGGGGAAGAGGCTTCCAAACTGCAAGTGCTGGATGGAGTTGAGATTTGCCACATTCCCACATCTGGGTCACAGGCATGTGAATAGCTGAATTGGCTGATACAGTAACAGCTTTCCTCACAGTATCCCAATGTTGCTGTAAGGACTCTGCAGGCTTTCCATGGCTCCATGCTCTCTTGCTTCCAGCTCATCTAGTTCAACTGTTTCCCAGCCTCAGCCTTCTACCCAGAACCAGAGCTTCTCCCTGGATGCTAGCAGTCAAAGGACTCCAAGAAGTGCAAAACGGTCTCTTCCTTTGCTTTCATGTATCTCTGTGTGTGTGTGTGTGTGTGTGTGTGTGTTTATACCTGTTCGTGTGGTGAAGGCTACCCTCAGATGCCATTCTTCAAGTATAACACATCTTGTTTTATTCTCTCTGCCTGTCCTGAAACTAGCTCTTTAGACCAAGTTGGCCTCAAATTCACAGAGATCCACCTGCCTCTGCCTCCTGAGTGCTGGAGCTAAAGGTGTTTTGCCACCATGCCCAGCTTATTTTTTCTTTTACAGTGGGTTTTGTAACCCAAACTCACATCATCATGTTTGCATGGTAAGCACTGCCATCTTACTAGCCGCCGGTGTCTTTCTTGTGTTGAAAGCATGTCTGTAGAGCTCAGGCTGGTCTTGAACTCTCCATCTTCCCAATACAAGATTACTGGCTCGTACCACCACACAGGGCTCTAGGGCATGTTTCACTTCTGCTGAGCACAACCCACTCATGACTTATTGTTTTCTGCCCTTCACACACACAAGTTCTTCCAGTGACAGCGGGAAGCCATAAGTGCATCCCAAGTTGAAACCATCATAAATGGGAAGTGTATTTAACACAGCTAACCCCATAGCGCCTTTGCTTAACAACACAGCCTGTTCTGCACACATTATCAACCCTCAAGACCTCATAGCTAGGACTGTCAGCTACTCAGTATCTGGAGAGAAAGATGTATGGTGTGTTCCTAGGCCAGGAGAAGACTATTTAACTTAGAGTAGGATTATTTAAGACAGCGTCTTTATTTAGCCCTGGCTGGCCTGGAATTCATGTAGATCAGGCTGGCCTCAAACTTTGATCCTTTTGCCTGAGCCTTCCCAGTGTAGAGATTACATGTGTAAACCATCACCTCTGGCTTCGAAGTAGGATTTCTACAGTATATAAAGCATGTACATTAACACCATGACACCCCACTCCCCTTCTTGTGGCTTCACAAGTTCTAGGCAAGTGCTCTACCATGAGGCATGCCTTAAGCCCTACTCTTACACAACATAAAGTTCTTGCCAGGTGTGGTGATTCAACCTCTTTCCCACTCCTCAGGAGATAGAAGCAGATGAACCTCTGTGAGTTCAAGGTTCACCTGGTCTATACAGCAAGCTCCAGTACAGCTAGGACTACAAAAAAGGACCCTGTCTCAAACAAAACAAAGTCCTAAGTCAGGGACCATCGGTTGCATCTGTACACACCAACACACACAAGCACACATGGGCCAGGGTACGGGTACACACCAACACTATACACGTGCCCATGTACCCAGGCACATCCATGCACATAGCAGCCATGCCCACATATTCTCATGTACCCAGGCACATCCATGCACATAGCAGCCATGCCCACCCACATATTCTATTGTACACAGGCACATCCATGCACATAGCAGCCATGCCCACCCACATATTCTCATGTACCCAGGCACATCCATGCACATAGCAGCCATGCCCACCCACATATTCTCATGTACCCAGGCACATCCATGCACATAGCAGTCATGCCCACCCACATATTCTCATGTACCCAGGCACAACCATGCACATAGCAGCCATGCCCACATATTCTCATGTACCCAGGCACAGCCATGCACATAGCAGCCATGCCCACATATTCTCATATAACAAGCATACCCATGCACAAAACATCTGTGTCCATATGGCCTTTATACTCAGGCTCTGTTATGTAAATGTGTATCAGTGGTTCCATCGTGTGTGTAGTCCTGCTTGTCCTCATAGAATGGAAAGTTAAGGAGGTGGGCAGTGCTGCAGGAACCGGCCTTCCTGGAGGAATGGGCTGTTCTGTGGACATCTGCAAGGCTGAGCTTGCAAGACCCCAAGGCTGGGGTCTTGGTCACTTATTACAAGAGGAACCAAACTGAGAATGACAAAGAGTCTTTACTCAATACTGTAGCCACTTCCCCACAGTGCACCCCTGTAAAAGGTGCCGGGTCGGCATCTTGCTCCTGAGGGGCCCAAAGGAAAGGCTCTAACTGTGCTATTGATTTGTGGGAAGCCCAGGGAAGAAAAAGCCTAAATGTTAAGTTAGAGGGAGTCAGACTCTGGTGCTGATTCTGGGAGGTCAAGGATTGAGGTAACGGAAGATCAGCAGCTGTACTTGGAAGCACAACCTTCGGGCTGGTTTACATCCTGGGCAGTGACTGTGGTGTGAGTGCTCCAGGAAGAGCCTGTGACCAGCCCACCTGGCACTGTCCTCTGTCGGTGAGGGCAAGCTGCAGCTGTGGGAGGCTGGGAACCAGTCACGTCCTGGGCTACAGTCACCAGGTTAGTAGACCTTATCAGTGGGAAGACCTTCGGGCTGGGCCAGGAGCATCTGGGGCTCCCCAGAATTGCATCTCTTGTTGTTCCCGGATGATCTCAGTATGCACAGCCCAGCTGTCCTCACTTTCCCAAGGTACCTGGTGTCCAACTGAAAGAAGGATTGTGGGAGGCCTTCAAGCAACTTCATTCTCTGCTGACTGCTTAAATCTAAGGCCCCAGGAAACCAGGTAGAGCGGCCACCAGGGGTCATCAGTTACTGAAAAGCAACCTCACCCCTGTTCTTCATAGGACACCAGTGGGTGTCTGGGTAGAGAAGGCAGTGCACAGACTGAAACCTGTCAGGAGGAGAAGTGAGGTGAGGTCTGCTGGGTAAGGGGCTGACAGCAGAGCCCTCCAGGGCTAAAAGCCCCCACTGCCCACTCACCGTGTAGGGTCCTGTTGTATACTGAAACTTCCAGCTACATTCACCACATTACGTGGGTTCTCAGGACCCCCATAGCTCAGGGTGACCTGGGAGGGGGATCAGGGAGAGTGAGGGTCAGTTCTTCCTCTTGGGTGCTCCACCTGCTATAGGAACTTCACTCATCTCTCAGGTTTAGGGAAGCAAGACAGTTGCCCTTCAAAAAGAAGTCCCTCTGAGACTTGGCATGAGCTTCTGCTCCTGAGGGTCCATCATCCAGCAGGCAAAGTATTGGCTCAGGTCCACTCCCCAGAAACAAGGATATCATGAGACTAGCCCTCTCCTGAGCCCTACAAAACTGGGAGACCCCCTTGGAGATAGGCTGGGTCCTTGCAAGAGTAGGGTAAGGCCTAGGTTGGGGTGTCCTCTACCTGCTGCAGAACAGCATCAGATGGAAGTCTCTGCAGGTTTTCCAAGTGGGAGTGAAATAGGGGGCTGTGAAGCAGACGGGCACCCAGAAGCCCTTCCACAATGTAGCCTACTGTGCAGTCATCAGGCAGTCGCACCCGCTCGGCTGTGCTCATGAAACTGCCTAGGCTGGAGGGTAGGCTAGTCAGCACCTCTGTAGCCCTTACCACCCCCAAGCCTGGTAGCTGGGCTCCCAGTCTCCCACTTACCTGGCCCATGGACTCATTTTGAGGGCAAGGCCCCTGCTCAGGCAGAACCCAGCCCCACCAGTAGCAAACCAGAACTTCACTGTGTTTGACTGAAAAAAGGGAAAGCTTGGTCAAGGTTGCCCATAATATGGCTCCTCCTCCTCATCAACCCTCCAAGTGAATCATGTCACCCAGAGATGACATATAAGAGACTGCAGAAGGCACAAGAAGGTTCCTAATAAGTCACCTTGGTCTCTAGGTCCTTCTCTATCACTACGCCAGCTTCCTAGGGTCTGGTATCAGGCCACCTAGCCCATGGCTGTCTTAGCCCACTCACTCCTGTCTGACTCCACCCTTCCCCTTTATCTATGCTGACTTCCCCCTGCTTCTAAGATGCCCTGCCACAGGCCAAAACAGTTCCTTTATTATCCAATGATAATTCACAGCACACAGAAAAACATCCCACATTCAGGGAGGATGTTGGCCCAGCACTCACAGTGCCACCACCCTGGACTCTGTCAGTGGCCTCGATAGGGTGGTCCAGACTAGGTCGCCCCAGGTAGATGTCCTGGTTGGAAGAGAAGGTGGACAGCAGGTGCAGCAGGCTTTCGGGGTTCACATAGTTGTCATCATCCACATGGCAGAACCATCTGAAGACAGAGAGAGGCAGGCCTATGCACCATGCCCCTCACACTCACACACACACACACACACACACACACACACACACAAGCCTTTTTGGGTGGGAGCCTCCACCATGCTCAGTCCTGGGTTCTCTGATGAATCAGGTTACTCACTTTCGTCCCGATTCTATGAACTTATCATATTCCACTGACATTTTACAGCACAGTGCTTGGCGAGTGCGTACAGCAGAACAATTGGTGTTGATCATGCGGCCGCCTGTGCAGTTGGAAATGGGAAAATGTGAGGGTTGCCCTCCAGTTTGCATCTTTAGGTATAGGCTGGATAGTGCCTGTCCAGCCACTGGACCAGGTTCAACTGCAGCCCTACCACAGCCCTCATTTTGAAACAGATGACAGTTACTTAGAACAGCACAGATAGGAACAGTACAGGCAGGTAACTGCTGGGGCTTCCTCAAGGAATGTGGGTGACACTGGCCAGTGGCAACCTGCCAGGAACTGGAAGAGGGTTCAAGTGTGTGTGTGTGTGTGTGTGTGTGTGTGTGTGTGTGTGTTTGGAGAATCTGATGATTGGAAGGATGGGCATTGGAAAGTGAACTGGCCATTAATGGGTGTCCTGGCCCTGCCCTCCATTAGCTGTGTGACTCTAGTCAAGTGCCTGACACAGAAACAGAATGGTCTCGGTAGCTACAACTCAGTCCAGGGGAGCATCTCACCTGACAACAGCTGGAGCTCAGGGTCGTCTCCATCGGTGAAAATGAACGTCTGTGGGAGAAAACACCGTGAGATGCGGAGGATCCAGTGAGTAGGTCTGGGAGCAGGTGCGGGGACCCTGGCCCATGGGGGGACTAGCCCGGGTGCCAGGAACCCGCCCGGCGGGAGGCGGGGCGCGCACCTGCCGTGGGGCTCGTGAGATCCAGGTGCGCAGTAGCAGTCGCAGGCGCGGTCCGTGATTCTTCCGAGTAGTCTTGACTGCGATGAAGACGTCGTCGGGGTGTAGGCGGGAGACCTCGAGAGTCAGACTAGGGGTCGGGATCCGACCGCGGTCCGGCGCGGGAGCGCGAGGCAGCGGCAGTGGCAGCGGCAGTAGCAGCAACACAGCCAGGACCGCGGCCAGCGCGAGGCAGGCCCGGCACAGCACAGCCCGCACACGGCTCATACGATCGCCCAGGCCCGGGCGCAGGGACTGCGCCCGCCGGAGAGTGCGGCGGTCCCTTTAAGACTGGCCAGCGCCCCGCCCAGAGCCTTGACCCGGAACTGATGGCCGCCCCGTCCCGGAAGTGAACGTCGCTCTGCGGCGCCGGGGGTGGAAGATGCCGCTGCCGGTTCAGGTGTTTAACTTGCAGGTAGGGTTGGCGTCTGCGCTCGCCGCGCGGCCGTTCGGTTCTTGTCTGGCCTGGTGGGCGGGGCTGGCGGCGGGCGGGGCGGGGCCCGCGGCTCAGGGCTGGGCGCGCGAGCGTCGCCTGCCTCGCGGGCCGCTCCGGGCTCCGGCCCCCGCCCCGCCCCCGCCTCGCGCGCCAACGCATTTTGGTGCCGGTGCGCGTCAGGCCAGGATGCGGGGCAGCCCGGCGCCCAGCTCGGCCTCGTCGTCGGCCTCCGACCTGAGCCGCAGCCCTGCGCACAGCAGGTCAGACTTGCGGCCCGGCACGTCGGGCGACTACAGCCTGAGCGCCAGCCTGTCGGCCTGCACACTCCTTTCCGAGGTACCGCTGTGCGCCCTGCGGGAAGGCCCTGACCGGCCTCCCGAGTCCTCGGCCAACCTTTTCCGCATCGTTCCCTGCCTGCTTTGGCTCTCCTATTCTCTGTAGCCTGGAGGAAACTGCATTAGTATGGCGGCTGGGAACGCGTGAGGGCTCCTGAAGTCAGCCAGAGAGTGGTGTCCAACACCTGAGTGGGATAGCCGAGGAGGGTACTTGGTGACCAGTACCTGTGGGAGCCTAGTGCAGTTGTGCCTCGAGAAATCTCGGAGGAAGACGGGAGCATCCCCTCCTCTCCCAGGTGCCATGCGTCAAGGTACTCTTTGTGTCTTGCAGGGGGCTGTGGAACCCATGCAGATTGATGTAGATCCCCAGGAAGATCCCCAGAACGCACCTGATGTGAACTACGTGGTGGAGAACCCCACCCTGGTATGGATTCTCATGTGGGGAGCACTGCTGGCAGCTTAGGTCTGTTGTTGAGGGGTCCAAGTCAGACTCCCCATTATGGTGTATAGCTTTGGAAGATTGATGATTCTTAACCACTTTAGTCACATCTTTCTAAACCACAAAACTGTGGTTTTCATTTGCTGCCCTGTGTTGGGTCTCAGGCAGCTCTAAGACCCTGCACCCTCTTAGTGAAAACAGGGTGAAGCAGAGGTCTATTTGCAGCCAATACACTTTTCTCTGTCCACACCCCACTTGTCAGAGTATGTCGCATTCTTGCTTCCCAGCAGAGCTTGGACCTGACGTTCTTAGTCCACCTCAATGGTTTCTTCTAGGAGTCTGGGATAGTAGTCAGTTCTGTAGGCCCAAGGCCTAAGGAAAGATTTAGTATTCTAGTCCTTGCTTACCCCTAACCTACTCTCCTCCTGCCCCCAGGATCTGGAGCAATATGCAGCCAGCTACAGTGGCCTGATGCGCATTGAACGGCTGCAGTTTATTGCAGACCGTTGCCCTCCACTGCGGGTAGAGGCCTTGAAAATGGCCCTGTCCTTTGTGCAGAGAACTTTCAATGTGGATATGTATGAAGAAATCCACCGGAAGCTCTCTGAGGCTACGAGGTAAGGCCTTGGAGGAGACATGTGACCAGGTCTGGGCCTTTCTGTGCTCCTGTCATGCCTAACCTCCCACCTGTAATGTGCCCATAGCAGTCAGTACCTCTGCACATGGGAAGCATTAACATGTGTCAGGGAAGTGGTAGCAGGTCTGTTTTCCTCTCCTGGCTTCCTTTGCACTCCCCCCCCCCCAAAAAAAAAAAAACAGGGTCAAAACTCCTCATTCTCCATTAAACTTTCCTCATTCTCCATTAAACTTTCCTTTAGGGAGTTACAGAATGCACCTGATGCCATCCCTGAGAGTGGAGTGGAGCCCCCACCCCTGGATACAGCCTGGGTGGAGGCCACTCGGAAGAAGGCCCTATTGAAACTGGAGAAGTTGGACACAGACTTGAAGAATTATAAGGGCAATTCTATCAAAGAGAGCATCAGGTGCTGGCCTGCTCTGGGCAGGGGAGGTGGGCAACTGGGCCTAGCTGGCTCCTCGTCCAGTATCCACTCATTGCTAGGCCTACAGGCGCGGCCATGATGACCTGGGTGATCACTACCTGGACTGTGGGGACCTTAGCAATGCCCTCAAATGTTACTCACGAGCCCGAGACTACTGCACCAGTGCTAAGCATGTCATCAACATGTGTCTCAACGTCATCAAGGTGGCCTGGGTGACAGGTGGGTAGGCATGGAGGGCCCAGAAGAGGCAACCCAGACTTAACTCTGGCCTTGCCTATTCATCTGCTAGGTCAGTGTCTACTTGCAAAATTGGTCTCATGTGTTAAGCTATGTCAGCAAGGCTGAGTCTACTCCAGAGATTGCTGAGGTAAGGTCGCCTCCATAAATACCCTGTTCTACAAGTGTCTCCCCCCCCCCCATACCCATTCCTAGCCTCAATTTCCTTTTGAGTTTGCTCTTGTCCCTTCTGAAGGTAAGTTGGGGGCAGGGAGTAGAGCTCCTTGAATGAGGGCAGGGTAGGGGGCCTCTCATGTCTGCTGCCTTCCCCTGTAGCAGCGTGGAGAGCGGGACAGCCAGACCCAAGCCATCCTCACCAAGCTCAAGTGTGCTGCAGGTGAGGCTTCAGCCACCTTAAACCCTTATAACCTTGAGACAGGGCCCACCTTGGGGAAATAGCTGGAGATATAGTACTGGCAGGCTTCAGGGCAACAGTGTGTGTGTGTGTGTGTGTGTGTCTGTGTGGTATTTGCTTCAAGTTCAAGTAGAGAAGCTGGTGGGGCCTGGGGGTATAGATCAGCTGGTTCCTGAGCCTGGTTATATATTATGGGCATTTTGAGGATTCTCTGTAGACCTAACTTTACAGGAATGCCTTAAGTTGGATGCTATTACTAATAGCTAGGATTTCTGTCTCTAAATTGAGGAATACTAGGGGCAAGAGGCCAACAGGGCTATCCACTGATGGCCATGGTCTCCTAGGGCTCCAGCAGCCTTCTCTAAATAGCCTAACTTCATCTATTTCCTCCCTTTTAGGTTTAGCTGAACTAGCTGCACGGAAGTATAAGCAAGCTGCTAAGTGCTTCCTTCTGGCTTCTTTTGATCACTGCGACTTCCCAGAGGTGAGGAGGGACATGTGGGACTCTTCATCTTGTCTAAATCCGTAAGAGTTTGAAAAGAGGGCTCATGGATTGAATGAGGCCTAAGCATTGTCTGAGTGGATGGGGGAAGGGCAGGGCAGGGCAGGCCCCAACTCTGGGCTTCCTTCTTGGTCTATATGCCAGTGACCCCGAGACCCCAGGTCTCTGGACCCATTTCCCCTTGTGCCTCTCAGCTGCTGTCCCCCAGCAATGTGGCTGTCTATGGTGGCCTGTGTGCCTTAGCCACTTTTGACCGGCAGGAGCTGCAACGCAATGTCATCTCCAGCAGGTATGTGGGGTAGTGGGTTCCTACCTTCTGTCCCTGCCCAGGGTCAGGCCCTTCTGTCCCTTCTCAGCTGATAGCCTGATATCCTCAGCTCCTTCAAGTTGTTCCTGGAGCTGGAGCCACAGGTCAGAGACATCATCTTCAAATTTTATGAGTCCAAGTATGCCTCATGTTTGAAGATGCTGGATGAAATGAAGGTAAGGAACAAGGGCCTAGTCATGTTGTGACTGGGCTAGATTGGTCCTTGGGGTCACTGATCAGTTCTCCTCTGCAGGACAACCTGCTCTTGGACATGTACCTGGCCCCCCATGTCAGGACACTGTATACGCAGATTCGAAACAGGGCTCTCATCCAAGTAAGTGGGGGAGGGAGGGACGGGGTGACAGGCTGTGTAGGGTGCAGATATTCTGAGGAGCAGTGGACAGCTTGTGGCTTCTGTCCTACAGTACTTCAGCCCTTATGTGTCAGCTGATATGCACAAGATGGCTGCAGCCTTCAACACAACAGTCGCAGCTCTGGAGGATGAGCTAACACAGCTCATCCTAGAGGGGCTAATTAATGCCCGAATCGATTCACACAGCAAGGTGGGTAGGCAGGGCTGGGGCTGCTGGCAGTATGTGGTATGGGGAGCTGCTGGGCCATTCTGAAACTCCCCTCATGCCTACAGATACTGTATGCTCGAGATGTGGATCAGCGCAGCACCACCTTTGAGAAGTCCCTGCTGATGGGCAAGGAGTTCCAACGACGTGCCAAGGCCATGATTCTGAGGGCAGCTGTGTTGCGTAACCAGATCCATGTCAAGGTGAGCAGCCCAGGGTGCAAAGGAATGGGCAGCCCTTACACAGCCTCCACTGAACCCCTGTCCGCTGCAGTCTCCTCCTAGAGAAGGGAGCCAAGGGGAGCTGACTCCAGCCAACAGCCAGTCTCGGATGAGCACTAACATGTGAAAGGCATCTCCCTGACCTTCAGAGAAGATGGTCTGCACTCCTATCCTGCCCATGGAAGCAGCACCTGGGCCTCCTGCCTGATTTTCACAAGAGGAGGCTCCAGACTGTGTGGTTCATTAGAGCAGCTTGACCACTTGGATGCCAGTTCATTGGCCTTCCACTCTGAGGTATTCTCTGCTGTGGTAGACAAGCTGCCCATCATGGCCACTCAGGCCTGACCCTAGGTTTCTGTTCCAATGAAACAGACTGTGTGCAATGCCCAGGTTGGGGTACCTCAAACCCCTCCTGTCCGCGTGTAGTTTTGACTGCAGCAGTATAGTCCATTAAAGTACAGACTGATCATGCCCCAGGCTCTGTTCCTTTTTGTTTTGCAAGAGCTGATCCAGGGCAATTACCTGGATACTCTGACCACTCAGAAAAGGCAGGAAGTAACCCCACTCATTTCATACTGCTTTCCTGGCTCCCAAGGTCCACTGAGCCAGGACAGCAGTCTCCTTGGACGTGGGCAGGGAGCAGCAGTCATAGCATCTCTCAAACGGTTTATTGTTCAATGCTGGAAACACAAGTTGTGGGAACAGGGCAGGTTCAGCCCAGGTGCCCTTGGTGCAGCATTGCCAGGCCCAGGCCTTGCCTGAAGACACCAACATGTCCTTATGTGTCAAATAGGAGATTCCCTGAGTAAAGGCATTTCCTTAAGAGTGTCTAGGCTTCAGTGGTTGTCTTGGGTTAGAGATGGCTCTTGCTGGTTTTCAGGCCAGGGCACTGCCCATGACTTCAGAGAAACCACCTGGTGTTCCAGGCCTCACCTGCTGAGGTTCCTGTAACGCAGGCTGAGTCTCTTTCCAGGCCAGTGACTTCTCTAATTTGGTCTTAAAAAGCAATCCGTGGCCTGATAGGGAGGGCAGGAAGGGAATGGTGGTTAGTTAGGAAGCCAACGTTCCCACCGCTGCCAGAGATGGAAGGTGGTTGTCGCAGGCATCTGCTCACCTGGGCAATCTGCTGTTTCTCTGAACGCTCGCTTCTTGCAGCAGCCACGGCACAGGTTAAACACACATCTATTGCCCTGTGTACAGGAAAGCTAGTGAACTGAGGCCAACACCTGCACCCAGGCTAAATTCTGAGATAGCTAGTACCAGACTCCAGCAACATAAGGAGCTTCTGGAACATCCATGGGGACTGCCCTGCCCACCTGTGCAGAACAACAGAGCTCACCTTTGGATTTCCACACTGGTCACACTTTGCATATTTGGCTGGAAAAAAAAAAAACAAACAGAGGCCTGGTTAAATGAGATGAACATGAAGCAAGCTAGAGTGACTGGCTGCCACCCACCTCTACAAATCTTGCTGTGGTCACCTAGTCCAGGAGACTGGGTAAAGATTGGGGATGTGGCTAGTTATGACAAGAGATGGCTGGCACAGCAGAGTGAGCATGGCCTCACTGGGAATGAACAGGAAGCAGGTGGGCTGCTCATTCCACCCCTACTGTTCCAAAGCCCTAGTACTCAAATTGCTGCTGAGTATGCACGGTGAGACCCAAGGCAGCCTAGATTATAGAGTAAGACCTAACTCAAGAGCCAGAAAATGGCTGCTGGACTGGCTGCTCACAACCATCTATAATGGAATCTGGTGCCCTCTTCTGTTGTGCAGGTATGTACTCAGGCAGAATACTGTGTATATGATAAATAATCTTTAAAAAATTAGAGGGGGGGGTTGGAGAGATGGCTCAGTGGTTAAGAGCACCGTCTACTCTTCCAGAGGACCCGGGTTCGATTCCCAGCACCTGCATGGCAGCTCACAACTGTCTGTAGTTCCAGTTCCAGGCAAATACCAAGGCAAATAAATAAATAAATTTTTAAAAAAATTAGAGCCTCTGTGTTAATGTCCCACTTCTTGTGAGGCAGAATTGCAGGCAGAAACTACTATGGCATTTCCCATATAAAAGTGGTTTATGTGGGCTGGAGAGATGGCTCAGAAGTTAAGAGCAGTGGCTGTTCTTCTACAGGTCCTGAGTTCAACTCTTAGCAACCACATGGTGGCTTACAACCATCTATGATAAGATCTGCAGACATACATGCAGGCAGAACTCTGTACACATAATAAATTTAAAAAAAAAAAAAAAAAAAAGTGGTTCATGCATGGGCTGTGATAAGGTCCTTCCTGCTATCTCCCTGGCTTGTAAAGCTACCAAGGAGCTACCAGCAGACTGCTGAACCCCTGGGAAGCAGCTGTATGTGAGAGCCCAAGCTGCTGCAATGGCCTGGGCACAGAGGACAATGCACTGAACTGAGACCTCCAAGCTGCACAGCTAGAAATCACACTGAAAAAAAGTCCCGAGTCTACAAAGAGGCTAGTACCTTCACCTCCATCTGTTTGGGTCAGGATCCTGACTCAGCAGGCTAAGGACAGCCCTAGTGACCCAAGCCTTTGACATACATGCAAACTCCTCTGTGGTCACTTGAACAGAACCTAGCTGAGCAGCTTGTACAACGCCCTCATCTGACACATTAAGTAAATTTATAGCAAGTCCATAGTGGGCAGACCCCAGGCTGCTGTCTCCAGTAGAGAAGATGAAGATGAGGTGTCCAATTAACCTGGCCTGAACAGCAACAGTAGCACTTACGTTTCAGGGAAGGGTCGAAGGTTTTGTGAGGATTCCTTAGCTGTTTCTTCAGCTTATTCTTAGACAAGCCCTCCATGCTGCCCTCTTCTTCCTCCAGAGCCCGCTTACTGCGGCCACCACTGTTCTCCTTGCTCCCCTCCCTAGGCCTGAAGGGAAAGGGTAATGAGCAGAACCAAAGACACCCATAAGATGTGACGAGTTCACCATTGCCAAATGGGGC
This sequence comes from Sigmodon hispidus, assembly GCA_004025045.1. NCBI lineage: Eukaryota > Metazoa > Chordata > Mammalia > Rodentia > Cricetidae > Sigmodon > Sigmodon hispidus. The sequence continues at coordinate 15,076 of PVIH01024092.1, forward strand.
AGCGCCAGGCAAACAAGGGGCTGGTGCCAAGGAGATGCATGTTTCTCCCATCCATCCCAAGTAACTTTACTCTTGGCTGCCCAGGCAAAGAGTAAAGGGCCTATCCAAGGATACAGGACATAGCTGCAGCCCACACAATACAGTGGCTAACAGAAGTTAAGGCTTCCTGGAATGGCATCTAAAGTTCAGGGGCCCAGGGTCGATGCCACTGAGCCCAGGCAGTCTATGATCACAGATGAAAGTGACCACACAGCCCACTTTGGAGATTCCCGCCCCAGGGTCTACCTGTTAACCCCAAGGACAAAACACAGGACTAAAGAATCTTGGGCAAGTACCCAAAGCATTTTCTCCACACAAAGCCTCTCTCCTCTTCCTTCACTCAGAACAGGGACCTGCCTTATTGACTAGAGGAAAGAGCAAACAAAAAGCACCTGTGCGAGCATTCCCACTGTAGACTGGCTTAGCTCACCCTGGCCGGATGTAGGGCTGGCAGATCCAGTGGAAAGCAGGTAAGTTGCCAGCTGGCTTTACTCCTTCTTGTTGCCTGGACATGTCCTCCTGCAAAGGCCCAAGACTTGTCAAAGACCTAAGCTGCTGGCCCACTACGGAACTTGCTGGGTTCCCACAGTCCTGCACCTGCCTGACACCGAAGCTTTAGTGCCTGGTTCACAGCAGCCACGCCCTCCAGGGTCTTCACTTTGGCCAGATCCTCTCGAAGCTGCTGATGTACCTGCAACCTGAGGCAGATGCCTGTCACTCCCAGCCAGCACCTGAGCCAAATGCTGGGCACATGGCCAACATCTCTCCCACCCACTCCTGCCCTCCCTCACTGCCAAGCCACCAGCCCTTAGCAAATTGATAGCAAATTGGTTTGAGAAGAGCACAGAACACTCCAAGCAGGGCTATGACAGTGGGAACTCACGTGTGGTGCCACAGCTTGAAGAGATGGGCCCGGACATAGGATAGTGGGCAAGGGTGCTGTTGCACAATGTCCAGGTACTCCTCAGCCAGCTCCCACACAGCAGGGCTCCGGCCCTCAAACAAGGCAGGGTTGTGCAGGTTACCCTCTGGGAAGTGGGGAAGGAAGAAAGCCTGGAACACCCTCCTGGCCACTCAGGTCACTGGCTAGCTGTAGGGTTGGCAAGTCCGCAAAACTTGGGTTGAGGGTTTAGGCTTATTGGAGCACACAGGACAGTGAACACTGTCTATTTAAATAGGTCTACAAGAACAGAACAAGGCTGAGTCATTCATCTGCTCACCTGCACTCATGACCCCTTGCACACCTGTGTCCTGTATGCACCGTTCCACATCCTGCAGGCACTGGATATTCCCATTTGCAAACACAGGGATTCCCACAGCCTTCCTGTGGGGGAAGTAAAGCCTGACTCTACACCATACCAGGGCAGGGCTATGCCAGAAGGGACAGAGGCCAGCCACCAAGTTCCACACTTTGCCATTTATGGTATTGCTGCCTTCTCTCCTGGACAGTTATAAGACATCAGATAATGCAGAACACCCAAAGGTGTGGAGCTAGGTTTATGTCCTTCCCACAAAGCCCAGAGGACCACTGATTGCACCCAACTTACTGTATCCACTCACCTAACTGCTTTAATATGCTCCCAGGAGGCTGTTCCTGCCATGGGCCCCTTTTGCTCCTTGGTGCGCCCATGCACGGTCAGCAGCTAAAACAGGCCAACATTTGGTTCAACTTTGCTCTAGGCCAAGGTCCCAAACCAATTATAAGAGTTTCTCAGCTCTCCATGATGGGAAGAACAAAGACCAGTTGGGCCTGAATCTGTCCCTGTTCCCCATGGTCTGGAGAGCCCCGCCCCTGGGGAAGAGCCCCAAACTGCAATTAGAAAACATGAGTCAAGAGCCAGAACCCCAAGTACAGGAAAAGTTTAGAAGAGCTCATGATACAGGGTGCTGAGAGTGGCTCCTGCTGCTTCTAGAAGCTACATGCGTCAGCACATGACCAGGCTCAACATGCGGGACTGGGGAAGAGTATGAGTCTGATACCCTGTGGTTTATGCCTAGTCTTCCAGAGACACTGGATAATGAGCTCACCTAAAGAAAGCCATGGCTGATGTCTATAGCGCCTAAGGCGTGGTAGGGAACCCAATGTTACTCCCTCATAGACAACACCTAGGAGCTGGGATGGCAGTTTTAAAGCTCTGAGACCAGACTAGCAGGTCTTAAAGAAATGGGGTCAGGAGGGGCCCACTGACCTGCCTAAAGAAAATGTCTTAGACGTAGCTCCCACTCAAGAGCTGCAGGTGTAGCAAAAGACACCTCTGGTCTTAGAGGATTGTCAGGGAAAGATAGACAGTGCAGAAATGTGAAGCCAGACTGCCTGCTGGATCCCAACAACCATTCCTGGGAGCCACAGCCCTCACCTGACAGCCGGCCTTCTCCAGCATCTGGGCGTACCTCACTGTCTTGTCAATCTCTGGGAAGACACGGATTTTGCACGTGACAGGAACAGAGAGTCTCTCATGAGCCAAAAGAACTGAGAAAAAAAGATGGTCTCTGAGGGAACCACAGTCCTACTCCAAGGAGGCCAAGCTCTTATATGCCAGACTCACAGAACCACACTTGCTTGCCAAAAGCAGGTCTAGGGGCATGCTCTTGGCCTTTCCCTTGTCTTCAATGTGACGTGGGCCTGTGCTGGCTTCCAATGAGAAATGGGACCTAATAGACCTGAATGCCCCCATGGGCATTGGGACCCAAGAGGAATAAGAGCACTGCCCTAGTTCTTAATGTCAGGTTCTCAGGGGACTCTATAGTCACCACCTTCTAGCAGAGAAAGTGCTGTGGCCAAGAGCCCCTAGAGGGATCACTGTGGTCCTCTCCTGAGCCCCAACAAGCAGCTGGTGCTATGCACCCTGTCAGACGGTCTCTGGGGCTCCTTCACGCAAGTGGTCAACTCACTCATTCTTTGAAGAAGATCCCACTCCTCCTGCAGAAAGGCACCATAGTGACCTGTAAAGGATGGGATAGTCCAATGTCACTCTTGCATCCACACTGCCATGAGCCCCCTTACTGGGCCAGCTCCTCAGAATACAGAAGACACTACAGCTAGGCAGTGTGTATGAGTGCCAGCCCTCACATAGGATCCCCAATCAGTAGTTTCTCGTTAGAGCAGGGGTGAGAATGAAGCCAAGCCGTTTGTCAATAATGACTGGGAGGTCTATCTGTCAGAACTCAAAAGTGGGCTACACAGAACACTTACGCCACATAGCCTGAGATCAATAGTGCCTGCTAATGCAGAGCCATAGACCTCCCACTAACTGGTCACATTTATTTAAAGGATATCTATGTGGTCAGCAGAGCCTGGTCTCCAGTCAAGTACCTAAGAACAGCCACTTTCCAGAATAATAAACTCAGTAAAAGGGCTGCTAATGAGTACAAGTGCCATCACAATCAGAAGTAGGGACTGACTCTCCCCATGTCCACTCACACCCAGGCTCCATTAGAAGAGGTCTGGACCCCTTATTTGGAGGCTCAGTGGACTCAACACAGGACTGTAGAAATGACCTTACCTCTCTTGGCTATCATCTGTGGACAACCCAAATTCAGATCGACAGCATCACAATAATCTTGTGCCAGGAGAGCGGCCTGGACAAACACTTCTGGGTCATTGGCACAGAACTGAAGAAGACATGAATGGGATCCATGGTCATACCAGGCCTAAGACTCTCCCTGCCTAGGCTACCCAGCCCTAGAAGGAGCCCCACAGTGACTCAATAAGCTGTAGTCTTTCCACCAACATTTATAAATATGATAAAGCAGGAAACATCTCATGCCTTTCTTTGGATGTGTAACAGATGCCACTGGCACAGACTTCTGAAGAACTAAATGATGCCCAATTGTTCTGAGACAGGAGGGCACTGAGACTGGGGGTCAGTATCAAGGAGACACTGGGGCTGCAAATCCTCACATCATCCAAGCTGTCCCTTCGCCAGGGCTTAGGTTAGTTCCCGAGAAGAGCCCAGTTTGGGGGAAGTTCATTCTGTAGCTGTTTCCTACTACAGAGGTCCCCTAACCCTCCTCCTGGGTATGAAAGCTTGGTGATGATGTTCCCATATACAGGGTCTAGAACTTGGCTGCTACCTGGTAGTCATGGTCCCTCTGCCCACCTGCACAATGAGAGGCCTGTCCTCAGGGCACACTTCACAGTACAGGTTCTCCTTTCGATAGTTAGCGTCTCTAACGAAGACCTGGGCATGCAGCATAGGGGTGTAGCATAGCTGGGCTCCATGGCGGCGGCTCAGCAGTCTCCAAGCCAGTTCACTCTGGTCCACCATGGGTGCCACAACATGTCGAGCACCCCCCAGGGTGCGGCTCCAAAACTCAAAACCCTGCAGTTTGGGCATCCTCTCCACACTAAGGACAGAAGAGGACCAGGTTCTCATTTCAGGCATAGGACACCACCCTACCCAGGGAGCGTACGAACACACACAAGTGATGGTGTAGATACACACGATGGTGACAGAAGTGGCAGGCACAGGGTCAAGCTGCCCCCTCCCTCCTTCTAGCAGTGACCCTGACATGTCACTCACCCTCTCTGGACCTTACCCCCTCATTTGCTAGTGGATTAAATGCCAGCCTGCTGAAACTGGTGTGGAGGAGGCCCGAACAACGAATCTGCGCCCTGCGAGCGGATCCTGGCCAGGAGAGACAACCGGATGCAAGAGGCCTGGCACTGTCCCGGATCTTGGGCACGTCAGGTTACTAGACTCCCTTCCTGATCTGGCCTAGAGCCTCCTGCTCTGACCCTGTCCTTTGGGCTGGCCAGGGTGCCGAGTTCGTCACCGGATGACGCCGAAAGGGCTCGAATTAGAACTACTTTCCGCACTGTTAGGGTTGGCCGGGGCTCCACGAAGGCCTGTGGCTGCGGGCACGCTCCAAAGAAAGAGACATACAAGGCCCCGGAGCCTCCGCCTTACCCACGGCGACGCCACGAGGACCCGAAGGAACGCAGCAGCAGCCGCCGGGCACCGCAGCTCAGACTCAGTGCACCGATGCCGGAAGTGCTGGGCCGGAAGCGCACTTCTAGGCCCTCCGCGCGGTCTGCGGTGCGTCAGAGAACAAAATCCTCGGAAACCGCCGCTCGGCGCCGAGGGGCCCGGCCTTGTGGAAACTGCGCACGCTCGGCGCCACGTCGCAGCTTCCAGACAGTTGGCGCTGGAAACCGTTCCTCTGACCTCCGCTCCCTCACGCATCCCCAGAGCAGCACTTGGTCCTTTATACACAAGATGTAACGAATTTTTACTTTAGATCCTAGATAGGAAAGGCTACAAGAGGCTGTCCAATGTCCAACCCGGGACAAAAGGCTGAGGTACCTATTTAGCATATCAAAGCCATACTTACTGAGGTCTGGCTGGTATACCTGGCCCAGCGGCTGGCCTGCCCTTGAATAAATAACAAGAAACTTTCTAAAGCAGAGGAGCATACATAAAGAAAAATGGTGCTGGTTTGGTCACTTTGAGTTGTCAGGCTGATATGGTTCTGTTCTATTATCTATTTTGTGTGTGTGTGCCTTTTGGGGGGGGGTGTTCAAGACAGGGTTTCTCTGTCCTGGAACTAACTCTGTAAACCAGTCTGGCCTCGAACTCACTGAGATCCCCATACTGGGATTAAAGTGTGGTAGTGGGGAGACCTACCGCCTGGCCCTTTTTTTTTTTTTTTTTTGTTAAGATTTATTATATATACAATTTTCTGTCTTTCTGTTTGCATGCCAGAAGAGGGCGCCAGATCTCATTATGGATGGTTGTGAGCCACGATGTGGTTATTGGGAATCGAACTCAGGACATCTAAAAGTACAGTCACTGCTCTTAACCACTGAGCCATCCCTCCAACCCTTGTTTTTTAATTTTTGAAACAGGGTTTCTCCGTGTGGCTTTGTTGTCCTGGAACTCCCTCAGTAGACCAGCCTGGCCAATAAACTTATAGAGATCTGCCTGTCCCTGGCTCCTAGAGTGCCCAACGTCTTTCTTTTTTATCAAAATGTCCGGTCAGTCTATAGCTAACACAGCAGTGACAGGGTTAAACTGCGTCTGCTTGTTTTCAGCCTGTCTGTGTGGTGTTCCTGTGTTGCTTCTTTTCCTGCTACAGACCGACAGAAGAAAATAAAAGCAGACATAGCTATGTTCTTGTTAGATAAGAATGGACTTCAATATAAAAATTAGGACAGGCATGTGGCTCATGCCTGTAATCTCAACACTTGAAGGGTGAAAATTGCCACAAGGTCAATGCTGAGCTAGGCTACAACGCAATAAATATGATGGTTAGTTTTAATTGTCAGCCTGACACACCTAGAATTACCCATGCAGGGAGTCTCCATAAAGGACTCTCCAAGGGCTGGCAAGACTGCTCAGTGGTTAACAGCACTGGCTGCTCTTGTGGAGGATTCAGTTTCCGTTCCCTGTGTCCTTTACTGTTCCAGGGGTCGGAAACCCACTTCTGGCCTCCATGGGCATCAGACATGTACATGGTACATGGACAGTCATGCAGTCAAAGCACTTACAAACTTTTTTCTATATTGGGTTGGCTTCGAGTATGCTTGTGGTAGATGATCTTGATTGGTAGGAAGACCCTGTGAGTAAATTGACATTGGGATCCTGGACTGAGTAAGAGCAGAGAAAGCAAGCTGAAGCCCAGCACATATGTGCTAATTCATGGCTCTTAGCTTTGACTGCAGATGTAATGTAATTACTTGCCTTTAAGTTCCTCTCGTTTTGACCTCTCTGAAGTGATGGAATGTGACCTGGACTTGTGAACCAACTATGACAGTTGTGGTAGTTTGGGTGTAACTGTCCCCATAATCTCATAGGGAGTGGCACTCTTAGGAGGTGTGGCCTTGTTAGAAGAAGTGTGTCACTGTGGGGGCAGGCCTTGAGGTTTTCTATGCTCAGGATCCTGCCCAGTGTCTCAGTTGTCTTCCTGTTACCTGCAAGATGTAGTACTCTGTGTCTGCCTGCACACCAGCCACCATGCTCCCCACAATGATGATAAGGGACTCTTTAAAACAAGTGAACCACCTCAATTAAATGTTTTTTCTTATAGGAGTTGCTGTGGTCATGGTGTCTTTTCAGAGCAATAAAAATCCTAAAACAACAGTAAACTGTTGCTTTTTCTTTAAAGTAATGCTTTATTTCATTCCCTCTATTGAATTCTTAGTAGTATTTCATCTTACTGCTTTTTTTTTTCAGGGTCTCACTATTTTCATTTGGCCTGGAACTCTGTGATTCACCTAATTCTGCCTCCCAAGTAGAGAAATTAAAGGCATACACTACTATGTCTAACTAATTTTATTGTTCTTTGGGGGCTGGAGAGATGGCTCAGAGGTTATGAGCACTGGCTGCTCTTCCAGAGGTCCTGAGTTCAATTCACAACGATCTATGAGATCCCTCTTCTGAACACTGTATACATAGTAAATAAATAAATATTTTTTAAAACCTTACTGCTCTTTAAAGTGCACCTTGAGTGTTCAGAGTCAAAAGATCTTATTGTACATGTGCTTCCACTTTTTACTTCTGCTGTCTCAGCTCCAGCTCCACAAACTGTATAGAAATACTGAGTCCAGCTGTCCAGTCTTGGTGCTGTTGTTGATACATATTTTATAATGATATAGGTTACAGAGGCCACTTATAATACTTTCATTTTCTGCCTTTTAAGAAAATGAGAGGGGCTAGAGAGATGGCTCAGCAGTTAAGAGCATCTGCTGTTTGTCTTAGTTAGGGTTTCAGTTGCTGTGAAGAGACACCATGACCACAGCAACTCTTTTGTTGTTTTTTTTTTTAAAGATTTACTTATTTATTATGTATACAGTATACGGAAGAGGGTACCAGATGTCATCATAGATGGTTGTGAGCCACCATGTGGTTGCTGGGAATTGAACTCAGGTCCTCTGGAAGAACAGTCAGTGCTCTTAACCTCTGAGCCATCTCTCCAGCCCCCCACAGCAACTCTTATAAAGAAAAACATTTAATTGGAGTGACTTGCTTACAGTTTCAGAGGTTCAGTCCATTGTAAACAGAGATGGAGTTTTCTGTCTTGTTTCGGTTTTTAAATACCCAGCTGCTGATTCCCAAATTACCATACAGAGACTTATATTTTTTTAATATTTATTTTTATTTTTTGTGAACTGGTGTTTTTTGCCTGCATGAATAACTGTGTAAGGGTGTCAGATCCTGGAATTACAGACAGTTGTTAGCTGCCATGTGGTGTAGAGAGCTGAGTCATTGTGACTGTGCCTTCTGCCCCTCGTGGGAAAGTGCCTTCTACCCCTCGTGGGAAAGTGCTCTCTTAAACATAAACTATTCCTCTCTTTGCCATAAGCAAACTCCCTATTTGGCTTGGCCTTGAGTTGTGGCTTGCTATCGCGAATGTGGACCTATGAGCAGTACCTACGTGGTATATTT
>PVIH01024093.1:0-23497 GCA_004025045.1 Sigmodon hispidus
TTAGGTCTTTTCATGGTGTCCCAGATTTCCTGAACATTTTGAGTTATGGCTTTTTTAGTTTTACTATTTTCTTTGACTGATATTTCTATTTGAGCTACTGAGTCTTCCACTTCAGAGATTCTATCTTCCATCTCTTGAACTCTGTTCGTTATGCTTGTATCTGTAGTTCCAGCTTTTTTCTTCAGGTTTTCTATTTCCACTTTTGCCTCGTTTTGCGCCTATTTTATGGCTTCTATTTCAGCTTTTATTTCAGCTTTTAATTCAGCTTTTAGTTCCTGGCATGTTTCTTTCATAGATTTGTTCATCTCTTCCAATTTTTTGTTTGTCTTTTCTTCTATTTCTTTAAGGCTTTTTTTCATATCTTCTTTGAGAGCTTTGATGAACATCAAAAAGTAATTTTTGGTGTTGCTTCCTTCTGTTTCCCCCTCATTACTCAGTTTAGGCCTTGTATTTGTAGGATTGCCACTCTCTTCTGGAGTTATCATGTTGTCCTTTGTAGTATTATGTAATTTTTTGCACTGACGTTTGCCCATGACTTCAGTGGATCACGATTAGATGTGTCCTGGTGATTTGTGGCACTCTGGTTTGTATGCCTTCTGTCACCTTTCTGGTCAGGGTCTGATTCTGTCTTTCAAAGACCCCTGCAGTTTGTTCGCTCAGTTGGAGGTCGTGGCGGGGTTTCCCTCAGCAGGAGCCGTGGAAGTGGTCAGGGCCAGAGTCCACCTGCCCCTGCCCCAGAGAGCGCTGGGATTTTGCAGCCAGCACTGGGTCCCGGAAGTGGAACCAGAAACAGTGGAGCTCAACTCTCCCTCCCAGGCTGGAATATAGGCACTGAGGCCTCTAGCCCTCTCCTGACCTCTGGGCGGGGTCCGAATCCGCCCCTCGGAGACCCCTGCAGTTGGTTCACTCAGTTGGAGGTCATGGCGGGGTTTCCCTCAGCAGGAGCCATGGAAGTGGTCAGGGACAGAGTCCACCTGCCCCTGCCCCAGAGAGCGCTGGGATTCTGCATCCAGCACTGGGTCCCGGAAGTCCATTCTGGTATATTCTAACATGTTTCTGAAAAGTCTGAGTATCCTGACTGATAGGTAGCACATCTGAGTAGCCATAGTCTGCAATTCCAGTCAACCAAGAAAGTACAGCTTACATTATAAAAATAGGAATTCCAAGAATGAGTGTACAATTCCTCCATAATAATTTCTTTGTTGTGTCTTTGAGTGGCTTGGGTATTAAGGTAATAGTGGCCTCAAAAAAGGAATTTGGCAATATTCCTTCAGTTTCTATTGTGTGAAATAGGTTGAGTAGTAATGGTAGTAATTCTTTGAATAGCCGATAGAATTCCTCAATGAAACCATCGGGATCTCTGCTTTTATTTTTGGGAAGGCTTTTAATGACAGCTTCAATTTCTTTAAGGGTTATAGGCCTGTTTAGGTAATTAATCTGATCTTCATTTAATTTCAGTAGATGATACCTGTCCAGAAAGCTGTCCGTTCTTCTATGTTTTCCATTTTTGTGGAATACAGATTTTCAAATTATGATCTGATGATTCTCTGAATTTTGGGAGGTCTGTTGTCATGTCCCTGTTTTCATGTTGGATTTTGTTGATTTGGACACTCTCTCTCTCTGCTTTTTGATTAGTTTTGATAAGTGCTTTTCTATCTTGTTGACTTTCTCAAAGAATCAACTCTTTGATTCATTGATCCTGTGTATTGTTCTTTTGGTTTCAATTGTATTTGTTTCTGCTCTAAGTTGGATTATTTCTGTCGTCTACTCCTTCTAAGTGATTTTACGTCTAATTTTTCTAAGGATTTCAGCTGAGCTGTAAGTTCTCTAGTGTGGGATTTCTCTAGGTTTTTTTTATATAGGCATCTAGTGCTATTAATTTTCCACTGAAGACTGCTGTCATTGTGTCCCTCAAGTAGGGATACGTTGTGGAATCATTTTCATTAAATTCTAGGAAGACTTTGATTTCTTTCTTAATGTCTTCCTTGACCCAAATGTGGTTCAGCTGTGTGAGGTTTAGTTTCCATGACTTGGTAGGCCTCTTTGATTTTTGATGTTGAACTCTAACATTGGGCCTGGTGGTTCGATATGATACAAGGGATTATTTCCACTTTTTTGTATGTGTTGATATTTGCTTCATGACCAATTATGTGCTCAGTTTTGGAGAAAGTTCCATGAGGAGCTGAGAAATATGTATATTCCTTTTCATTTGGGTGGAAACTTCTTTAGGTATCTAATAAATCAATTTGCATCATAACCTCTATTAGACCCCTTATTTCTCTATTGAGTCTATGTCTGGTTGACCTATCCAGGGGTGAAAGTGGGATGTTGAAGTCTCCCACTATTAAGGTGTGAGAATTGATGCCTGATTTGATCTTTATCAGTGTTTCTTTTACATAGATAGGTGCCATTTTATTAGGGACATAAATATTTAGGTTTGAAATCTCCTTTTGACCAATATTTTCTGTGATAAATAAGTAATGATCAACTTGGTCCCTTTAAATGCTTTTAGCTTAAAGTCTACTTTGTTAGATATTAAGATGGCAACCCCAGCTTTTTTCTTAGGACCATTTGATTGGAAAATCTTTTCCCAACCCTGAGCCTGTGTTTCTCTTTGTGCTTGAGGTATGTTTCTTGTTGGCAACAGAAGGTTGGCTTCTGTTGTTGTATCCATCTTGTTAGTGTTTATCTTTTTATACGTGATTTAGTCTATTGATATTAAGGGATATTAGTGACCCCTGATTGATATTTTCTGCTATTTTTGGTGGTAGTTTCCATGTATTTCCTTTCTATGGGCTTTTCTTCTGTGGTATTACTGGTTGTTTGTGGTTTCATGGGTGTATTTGGGGTCCTTAACTTGGAGTTTTCCCTTTAATGCTTTCTGTAGTGCTGGATTGGTAGATAGGTATTGTTTCCGTCTGGCTTTGTCATGAAATATCTTGTTTACTCCATCCATTGTGATTGGTAATTTTGTAGGGTATAGTATTCTAGTTTGGCAGCCATGCTCTTTTAGTGTCTGTGTAACTTCTGACCAAGCCCTTCTAGCTTTCATCATTTCCATTGAATAGTTAAGTGTTATTCTGATGGGTCTCACTTTTTAGGTATGTTGGCCCTTTTCTTTTGCAGCTCATAATTTTTTATTTCTGTCTATTCTGTGGCTTGATTATTATGTGGTGTGGTGACTTGTTTTGAGGGGTCATACCTATTTGGTGTTCTGTGAGCTTCTTGTATCTTTATAGGCATTTTCTTCTTCTAGTTAAAAAAGTTTTCTTCAATGATTTTATTGAATACATTATCTGTGTCTTTGAGCTGGTATTCTCCTTCTTCTATTACCAATATTCTCAGGTTAGGTCTTTTCATGGTGTTTCAGATTTCCCGAACATTTTGTGTTATGGATTTTTTGGTTTTAGTATTTTCTTTGACTGTTATATGTATTTTAGCTACTGAGTCTTCCACTTCAGAGATTCTCTCTTCCATCTCTCAGATTCTGTTGATTATGCTTGTATCTGTAATTCCAGCTTTTTTCTTTTGGTTTTCTATTCCCATCTTTGCCTCATTTTGTGTGTTTTTTCATTGCCTCTATTTCAGTTTTTATTTCCTGGCCTGCTTCTTTCATTTCTTGGTTTACCTTTTTTTGGTTTTCTTTCAATGATTTGTTCATCTCTTCCAATTTTTTGTCTGTATTTTCTTCTATTTCTTTAAGGGAGTTTTTCATATCTCTTTGAGGGCTTCAGTGATCTTCATAATGGTATTTTTGGTGTTGCTTCCTTCTGTTTCCTCTTCATTGCTCAGTTCAGGTCTTGTAGTTTAGGACTGCCACTTTCTTCTAGAGTTACCTTGTTCTTTATATTGTTATATATATATATTTGAACTGGCACCTGCTGATGGCTTTAGTGGTTCACGATTAGGTGGCTCCTGGTCAGTTGAGGCAAGAGGGCTTGTATGTCTCTTGTCACCTATGAGCAAGGGGTCTGCTCAATCTCTGACTCTGAATTTCAAGTCCTCAACCTTTTTCTGCTGATGCAGTTGGAGGCAGGGTGGCCATGTTAGTTCCCTTGTTTTTGTAGCAGCAGCTGGAGGACCCCCACACAGCCAGCCACTATTCCTGTTTGCTAAGGAGTGTATGTAGACAGGCACCACAGACAGAACCCAGTCCCAGAACTCGACTTTTACAAGCTACTGGGATTAGGATCTGAGGAATGATCTTATTTGTAGTTTGGATAATATATAATGTTGTTGGAAGAAGTGTTTTACTGTGGAGACAGAGACTGAGGTCTCAGATATTCTGAAGCCATACGTAGTATATCAGTTGACTTTTGTTGCCTACAGATGGAATTCTAAGGTCTTTTTACAGAAACAGTTTGGCCTATATACCAGTATATTTTTCATTGATGATAATTGACTGAATCTCTGAATTATAAAATACCTAATTAAATAATTATCTTTATAAGTGTTGCCTTGGTAATGTGTTCTCACAGTAATAGAAATTCTTCCTAAGACATTTACATTTTTGTTGATATTTTGGACTGATATTTATGTTTGTGTGTGTGTGTGTGTGTGTGTGTGTGTGGTATAGTGTTATCCTAGAACTAGATCAGTAGACCATCCTTCCTTAATCTCCCAGAATTCTGCAAGTCTCTTCTTCACAAGTGCTATGATTAAAGTCATGTGATATGATTTACAGGCTGAGAAGTATATTCTTAAATCTAGGCAAATTATTTTATTCCCTTATTTGGCCATTACCTTGCCTGTATCTATTAAGGACTAATGATCAAACTATTGAAGTCCAGATAGAAATCACCCTTTGTTGCTTTATAAATTAACCTGATTATAATTATAAAATTACATATTTTATTTTAAGATTGGGTTTCTTTTTACCTTATTTGTTTTTTATTGTTTTTTGAAAATCAATACCAAACTTTATATAAAAAAACAAAAATATTCAGAATAGCTAAAAAGCATTCAGTAATAAATCTTTTGTTTTCTCTAAAATACATGAAACATAAAAGATGAAATCCAAATCTCCTCAAGGCAGGTAAGGCTCATCTGCAGATGAAGAAAGTACTGTAGGTCACAGTTAATGCCCATAAATGCACTATGGCCACCACAATTTTCTGCTTAACAACACTACTACATTCAAACCAGAAGATTGTTTTTGTTTGATTTTGTTTGCTGTGTGTGTGTTTGAAATCACTTTATTCATCTATTACCATGTAAGTAGATGCAAATGTATTTGATTAAATTCAACAATGAGTGAGTACAAGCCTTGTTTATCATCCTGGGTTTGTGAGAATTTTCTCAGGAGGATATTCTCAAATCCATCCATTTGTGTCTGAATTTAAGTATATAATTTTTTCTTACTACCTCATTGTGTAGATATACCACAAGTTTAGGGGCATCTGGGTTGTTTCCAGGTTCTTGCCATTAAGAATAATGCCTCTATGAACATAGTTGAGATAATGCCTTTGGAATGCACACATGCAACTTTAGGGTATATGCCCAAAAGTGATATTGCTGGATGCTTGGGGAAATTGATTGCCAGCTTTCTGAAAAAACACCATACTGCATTGCAGAGTGACTGAACAAGTTTATACACCCACCATCAATGGAGGAGTGTTCCTCTTGCCCAACATCCTCTCCATCATAGGGTCTCATCTGTGTTTTTCAACTTAACCATTCAGACAGGTGTAAGGTGGTATCTCAATGTTGTTTTGATTTGCATTTCTCTGATGGCAAAAGATATTGTGCATTTTTTCAAGTGTCTTACAGCCATTTGTAATTCTAATGAGAATATTCTTCTTAGTTCTGAACACTATTTTTTATAGGGTTATTCAGTATTTTGTTCACTAGATTATTGAGTTGTCTCTATGTTTTAGAGATAAGTTCTCTGTCATTTGTAAGGGTTGGTGAAAATCTTTTCCTATTATGTAGGCTATTTTTTTGATTTAATGATTGTGTCCGTTGCCTTGCAAATACTGCTCAATTTCAGGAGATCCCACTTATTGATTGTTGTTCTTAGTGTCTGCGCTATTGCTGCTATATTTAGGAAGTGACAATCTGTGCCAATACATTGGAGGATATTTCTCACTTTATTTCTATCAAGTTAAGTGTAGATAGTTTTATGATGAGGTTTTTGACCCACTTGGATTTGAGTTTTGTGCAGTGAATAGGCATAGATCTATTTGCATTTTTCTGCTTACTGTCATTCAGTTATGCCAACACCATTGTTAAAGATACTATCTTTTGTTTCATTGAATATATTTGACCTCTTTGTCAAACATCAGCTGTTTATAGGTGTGTGGGATAATGTTTGGATCTTCAATCTGATTGCCTTGATGAACAATTCTATTTTATGCCAATACCAGGATGTGTTTATTATTGTAGCTCTATAGTTTAACTTGAAGTCAAGGATGGTGATATCTCCTAAGATTCTTTCCTTTTATTCCAAATGAAATTCAATATTGTTCTTTCCAGGTTTGTAAAAAAAATGTGTTGGGATTTTCATGGGATTTGCTTTGAATCTGTAGATTACTTTTGGAGAATACCATTTTCAGGATGTGGATTCTACCCATCAAGAAACATGGGAGATATTTCCATTTTCTGATATCCTCATCAATTTCTTTATTCAATGTCTTAAACTTTTTGTCAAACAGATCTGTAACTTCTTTGGTTACACTAGGTATTTAATGCTATTTGTGGCTGTTATCAATGGCGATGTTTCCTTTATTTGTTTTTCAGTCCTTTTATCTATCATGTATAGGAGGGCTACTGATTTCTTTGAGTTAATCTAGTATCCTGCTGTATTGCTGAATGTGTTCATCTGCTGTAGAAGTTCCCTGGTAAAAATTTTTATGGTCACTTAGGTATACAATACTATCATCTGCAAATAGAGATAGTTTCACTTCTTTTTTTCCAATTGGTTTCTCATTAATCTTCTTCTGTTCTTTTATTGCTTTAACTAAAACTTTAATAAATATATTGAATTGATAAAAGGAGAAGGGATAGCCTTGTCAATTTCCTTACTTTAGTTGGAATGCTTTCAGCTTCTGTCCTTTTAGTTTCATTTTTGACATTGGCTTCTTGTAAACCACCTTTAATATAGTTAGCAATTTTCTCTCTACAACTGATCTCTGCAAGACTTTTGTCATAAGGGAGTGTTGGACTTTGTCAAAGGCTCTTTAAGCATTTAAGGAGATGATGATGTGTTTTTTTTCCCGTCAAATTGTTCATATGATGGATGACATTTAAATTTTTTGTATGTTGAACAGCCCCTGCAATTCTGGGATGAAGCCTACATGATCATGGTGGATGACCTTTTTTATAAGTTGTTGTTAGCATTTTGCCAGACTTTCGTTGAGTATTTTTTAGTAATTTATATAAGGGAGATTGCTCTATGGTCTCTTTCTTAGTTGAATTTTAGAGATGCTTGGTATCAGTGTGATTGTGGCCTCATAAAAATAGTGTGGCAGTGTACTTTCAGTTTGTACTGTACGGACCAATTTGTTGAGTATCAGTATTAATTCTTCTTTGAATGTCCGAGAGAATCCTGCACTAAAACCATCTGGTCCTGGAATTTTTTTTATTAGTGATACTATTAATAACAGCTTTAATTTGATGTTACAGGTCTGTTTAGGTCTTAAATCAGTACTTCATTTAAATGTGGTAATTGATGCTTGTTCAGAAAGCTGTATGTTTCTTTTAGGATTTCCATTTTAGTAGAGAATATATTTTAAAAGTATGAAGTGATAATTCTCTGGATATCCTGGGGTCTTTGTTATATCTCCCTTTTCATTTCAGATTCTGTTAATTTGAATACTCTGCCTTTTGGTTAATATTGATAAGGGTTTGCATGGTCTTTCATTTTGCTCTGGACAGGGATCTACATTTCAAAGGCCTTTCTCAGTCCCCCTATCATGAAATAGTTAGTCCTGGAGGTGGGGATCTGATATGGGAGTTCCCTTCTGGTAGGAATAACTAGGGAAGTCCCACCCCCAGTTTTAGCCTAGGTCCAGTCTGCTAGTGGAGAGTCTGAGATCAGGATTTGGGGCATGCCTCAGACCCCCAGAGAGGGATTCTCTGTGTGGGCAGCACAGCAGCTGATGATCTCTCACCTCTGACTTTGCTCTGGACATGATTTGTCCTTCTTTCTAAGGTAAAACAGCTAGCCATGGCAATGGGCCGGCCAAGGTAGGTCAATTTTTCTAGGAATCACTGAGGAAGGACCCTCCCAGTTTTAGCCTGACATCTGATAATTGCTTCCTTAGTTTACCCTTAGTCAGATTATGTGGAATATTAGTCAGTTATGGATACAGGGGTGGAGTGTCTCCTGTCTGCTCTGGACAAATAGTCTGCACAATTTCTTGATCTAACTAGGTACATGGGATCCTGGATGTCTGAAGCCATTTGACTCCCAGTCTGCCTCAGACAACACGGGATCACGCTGTTCAGAGAGACATCTTACCCTCTGTGATGATGTTGCCCACCTTGTAGGTGGGGCTTGGGCAACTATGATGTGACCCCTGGGATTGCTGGGGAAGGCTTCTTCCAACCCTGGTCCGGCACAGGCCTTGCTGTGAGGACAAATCTGGGACTGTGTGTCTGACCTCTAGGATGAGGCCCCCAGGAGACCCAGGAGCTCTAACCTTCTCAACTCTCACTTCCCTCTGGACCCGGAATCCTTGCTGTCTGAAGCCATCAGACACCCATTCCACCCAGGACAGCACACTGTCACAACATTCAGAGACTTTATTTACCTTTATAAACTCCCTTTTTTTCTACAAGTTGCCTCTGCCTCCTCTCTATCCAGAGCTAGCTCTTGTCCTCTAGAAACAAGTACATGTTTCTCTTTCCCTAGTTCATTTTTCTCATCATCTTGTCTTTGTTTCTTGTCCATTCTTGCTTTTTCTTAGACAATTTTTTCCAGATGGGTTTAGATCTTGGACCTGAGTTGGTTTTGGCTGGCCTGAGTGTTCTTATGTATTTCGTTTAGAATTGTTTCCACTTCAATGTATTTGGGCAAACAAATTAAAGCTAGGAAATTTATCAAAGATTTTATCTCAGTAGAGGCCAAAATTCTTCATTTATCATATGGACAGCATTCATAAAACAGACAGAAACACCTCAGCAGGCAAGTAATTTGTGGTCTGTGTAAAATAATTATTGATTCATACTCTGTCACTTAACCACTTTAAGTCACTCTATCATAGTACCCAGAGAGTACTGAAAATATTGGTGCTTTCTTTATAACATGACATATGAAATCATGAACATACATTTAAATAGACAACACAATTTTTGTTTTGCCACACAGAAAGATAATGATTATATTGCTATGCAAGAATACTTTTTAAACTATATATTCAGGAAAACTGCAGAGATTGTAAAATTACTTCTGCAAAATTTCTTCACAAAATGTCTTCTCACTAAAGGTTATAAAGCTACGCTGATCAAACTTTTTTTTTCCTCCATCAGATATGGACCAGTGTGTAAAGTGTCTGGAGGACCAGTATGCCAATGCAGAGCAGAAACAATGTATTCCTAAAGCTGAGATCTTTCGTAGCTACAAAGACCCACTGGGAATGTCTCTAACTTTAGTGGCCTTGAGCTTCACTACATTTACATTTTTGGTCCTTGGGGTGTTTGTGAAGCATCGTGACACCCCCATTGTGAAGGCCAATAATCGCACTCTTAGCTACACCATACTCATCTCACTAATCTTTTTTTTTCTGTGTTCCTTGCTCTTTATTGGCCACCCAAATGCAGCTACATGCATCCTACAGCAAATCACATTTGGAGTCGTATTCACTGTGGCTGTATCTACTGTGTTGGCCAAAACAGTGACTGTGCTGATGGCTTTCAAATTCACAGCTCCTGGAAGAAGAATAAGATACTGCCCGATCTCAAGGGCAAACACCTACATTATTGCCATCTGTACCCTCATCCAAATTATATTCTGTGCAATCTGGCTGGGAGTATCTCCTCCATCTATTCACATTGACACAAAGTCAGAACATGGTAAAATCATTATTGTCTGTGACAAGGGCTCAGTTACTGTATTTTATATTGCCTTGGGATATCATGGCTCCCTTGCTTATGGGAGCTTTGTCTTTGCTTTCTTGGCCAGGAATCTCCCAGACACATTTAATGAAGCCAATTTGCTGACCTTTAGCATGTTGTTGTTCTGCAGTGTCTGGGTCACATTTCTCCCTGTTTACCATAGAACTAAGGGCAAGATCATGGTATCTGTGGAGGTCTTCTCCATCTTGGCCTCCAGTGCAGGCTTGCTGGGATGCATCTTTTTTTCCCAAGTGCTACATAATTTTGTTAACACCAGAGAGAAATTCTCTCTCAATCTTAAAGAAGAAAACACCTTTCTGTAAGAAACTTTCCTAATTCTCAACTGACAATTCTAGTGTTGGTACAGAACTATGTATTAGGATGATATGCAAGTGGTATACATTTGATAGTAGCTCATACTCTTTCTTCTAAAGATGATGCCAAGAATTGTCATGCATACTACTGTTCTTTACATTGTCTCCTGTAATCTTCAAATCAGTCACTTATTTTATTAGACTTGGCTGTTTGTCATTATTCCAAAGCCGAAGTTCTTTTCTTTTACTATTATATATTACAATTGGAAAAATGAAAATGTTATAAATGAATTCTAGTTGTTATTTAATAACAACTAAAAACCTAATTTTGGGGAAAAAGCTGAAATATCAGAAGAGAGGAAACAGACCAAAGTCAATTCTCAGCCAGCCAAATTCTCAGGGTAAAAGTTATTTTTCCAGAGTTCATAGCCTGGTTTGTTGCTTATACAGAATGCCATACCAAATGCCTTTGCCTCCTTAAATATCTTCTTTGCTCAGTTGTTTCACTTCTGAGTTCAACTCTGCATTATAATACTAGAGTTAAGATTAAAGTTGTGAGATATTACTGTATTATAGTATAATAGTAGTTATAAATTGAACTTATAGATAGATAGAAATATCTCTCATGTGGGTGTCTTTATGCTGTGAATAAAATAATTGATTTGACTCATGGTGAGCACCATGGAAGTAGGTAGAGAAATGAGAGCATAGGAAGAAGACGGACGTTTGGGTTAAGAGAGACTTGATCCAGCCACTCATGAAGAAAAAACTAATAAAATAGGTAAACTGTTTCCCATGTGGTAGGACAGATCAATGGAAATAGGTTAAATTATCATGAAAGAGCTAGCTAGCCATATGCCTAAGTCATAGGCTAAGCATGATGAAATTAATATAAGCATCTGATTTATTTCGTGAGGACTAAGTGGTGATGAACAAAACAGGTCTGTTCCATGTTCTAGGCAGGTAGAAACATTTTCTACAGATCTCTGTCCCTTGAGTTATGGGAAAAAAATGTATAGGTTACCACTTGATCTTTATCCATCCTATGAAGAAATGTGTGAGTTACCAACTGTCATTCCTGTTTGAATTGAAGGTGTGAGTTACCACTATCTAACACTCTTGGCTTTATTGTGGTTGGTTTTGATCTCTAATATTCCAGACTTATTTTATTAAACATGAAATATATCACCACAGTACTGTGTCTTGTGTTCATATCCGAGAGTCTGTGTGACGTTGCCAGCTTTTGAGTGTTGAGAAGAGTCACAGTGAGAATTTTCACATTTACCACTCCCATATGAACATTCTCTCCCAGATCCTTTATGCCTGCATTACCCTTCCATTAAGAGCATGACCTCAATTTACAACCATCATAGATGGCAAAAACAATATGCAGTAAGACAGGAAAAAATGAACATACCTTTAAATGTTTCTTAGCAATTTGAGTATGTACTTTAGTTAATTCTATTTTTAAAACTTTACCCAATTTAAAATTGCATTTTTAATACCTAGTGTCTTGAGTTTTTTATGTATTTTGGATCATAGTTTTCTACCACATGTAGAAATGGTAAAACCATTTTTTCTTATTTCCTTGGCTGCTAGGTTTTCTCAATGATAGTGTCTTGTACCTTAGAGAAGCAGTTCAATTTCATGAGGCCAAATTTCTTCATTCTTGATCTTAGTATGTGTATTATACATATTTCTTAGCACCCATAATACTTCCTCTAAAATTGACCACATAGTCATTCATAAAGTAAATATCAATTTTTACAAAAATTGAAAATAATTATATATTTATACTTAGCACCTTAAAGACTGTGTGCCATTCAATGCTTACTAAATAAAAATAAAAGTTCTAAAAAAATGGAAGTAACTCCTTGTATCATATCAGACCACCATGGCCTAAAGTAAGAATTCAACAACAACAAAAATCACAGAAAGCCTACAAACTCATGGAAAGTAACATCATTATATTGAATCACTGCTATGTCAGGGAAGAAATTAAGAAATGAACCAAAGACTTCCTAAAGTTTAATGAAAATGTATCTACAACATACCCAAACACATGGGACACAATAAAAGCAGGGTTAAGAGGAAAATTCATAGCACTAGATGCCTATATAAAAATCTAAGAGAAATCCCATATCTGAGACCTAACAATTGAGCTTAGGGCTTTAGAACAATTAGAAATAAACTCACCTAGAAGGAGTAGACAGCCAAAAACAATCAAACTTAGGGCAGAAATCAGTACAATAGAAACAGAATAATACACAGAATCAAGGAATCAAATTTAGTTCTTTGAAAAAGTCAAGAAGATAAATAAACCCATATTTAAACTAAGCAAAAAGAAGATAGATTGTATTCAAATGAACAGTATCAGAAATGAAAAGTGAGACACAATGATAGACACCTAGAAAATCCAGACAATTATTAGGCCATGACTTGAAAATCTATAGTCTACATAAATGGAAAATTAAAGGAAATTGACAGTTTCTTCAACAAGTATCAATTACCAACATTAATTCAAAATCAAATTAGAGTCCTAAACAGACCTATAACACCAAAGGAAATTAAAGTTATTATTAAAAGTCTCACAAATAAATAAAAGCCCAGGACCAGATGGTTTCACTGCAGAATTCTACTCAATATTCAAAGAAATACTAATATTATAATTGCCAACCATCATATAAAGAAATTGAAGGAGAAAAACCACATGAGCATTTCCTTACATGCTGAAAAAGTCATAGACAGAGTCCAACTCCTGTTTATGATAAAAATCCCTGGAGAGAACAGGAATACAGGAAAATACATAAATATAATAAAGGAAATATACAAGAAGCTAATGGCAAACATTAAACTAAATGGAGAGAAACTCAAAAGAATCCCACTAAAATCTGGAACTAGACAAGGCTCTCTGCTCTCTTTTTTATCTATTCAATATGCTTCTTCTTAAAGTTTTAGACAAAACATTAAGAGAACAAAAGAAGATTAAGGTGATTAAATTTGGAAAAGAAGCATTGAAACTATCCCTATTTGCAGATGTTATGTTTGTATACCTAAGTGGCCTACAAAATTCTACCAGGAGGCTTCTATACCTGATAAACCACTTCAGCAATGTAGCAGGATACTTGTTTAAGTAAAATGAATCAGTAGCACTTCTATACACTAATGATAGATGGGCTGAAAAAGAAATGAGAAAAACATCACCCTTTACAATAGCTGCAAATAGCAAAAAATATCTCAGTGTAACTATAACGGAAGATGTAACAGATCTGTTTGACAAAAACTTTAAATCACTAAAGGAAGAAATTGAAGAGAATATCAGAAAATGGAAAGATCTCCCATGCTCCTCTATAGGTAGGATCAACATAGTAAATTTGGCCTTCTTACCAAAAGTAATCTACAGGTTAAATGCAATTCCCACCAAAATCCCTTTTTTTTACAGACTTTGAAAGAATAATACCCAATTTCATTAGGAATAACAGAAAGGCCAGAATTGCCAAATCAATATTGCTTAACAAAAAAACTCAGTAGGCTTTACCATACCCAACTACAAGCTATACTATAGAGCTACAGTAATAAAATCACCCTGGTACTGGCATTAAAAGCAGATTATTGGATCTAGGGAATCAGATTGAAGACCCCAACATTAACTCACACACCTATGAACATCTGATTTTTAACAGAGGTCAAAAGTATTCATTGGAAAAAGAATACAATCTTCAACAAATGGTGATGGCATAGCTGGATGGCAGCATCTTGAAAAATGCAAGTAGATCCAAGCCTATCAACTTGCACAAAATTCAAATCCAAGTAGATCAAAAATCTCAACATAAACCCATCTATGCTGAACTTGATAGAAGGAAAGAGGTAAATACCCTCCAAAGCATTGACACAGGTCACCACTTCCTAAATAAAATATCAGTAGCATAGATACTAAGAACAAAAATCAATAAGTGGGAACTTCTGAAACTGAGTAGCTTCTTTAAGGCCAAGGACACATTCATTAAAACAAAACCACAGGCAATAGAATGGGAAAAGTTTTTCATCAGCCCTACATAGGATAGAGGACTGATCTCTAAAATATATAAATAAATCAAGAAACTAGATCACAAAACCCTGAATAACCTAATCAAAACATGTTGTTCAGAACTAAATGGAATTCCTAGCAGAAGCATTCATTACATATGGCTAGAGGCACTTGAAAAAATGCTCAACCGTCTTTAGCCATCAGACAAATGCAATTCAAAACATCTTTGAGATACTATCTTGCATCTGTCAGAATGGCTAAGATAAAAAACACAAATAACAGAATATGCTGGAGAGGATGTGTAGCAAGAGGAACACACATCCTTTTTTGGTGAGAGAGTAAACTTATCTATGCCACTCTGGAATGCAGTGAGGTGGTTTATTAGAAAACTGGTATTCAATCTCCCCAAGGATCCAGCATTACTGCTATTGGCCATATACCCCAAAGATGTACATTCACAGCCCAAAATCATTATCTTAACTATGATCACATAGTTCAACTGTGGAAAAACCTAGATGCCCCTCAACTGAGGAATGAATTAACAAAATGTGGTACATCTACCCAATGGAGTACTACTCAGCAGTAAGAAGCAATGATATTCTAAAATTTGCAGGCAAATGGAAGGATTTGGAGAATATCCTCCTGAGTGTTGCCTCACAAACTCAGAAGAATAAGCACGGGATATAATTACTCATAAGTGGACCTTAAGCAAAAACATTCTTTTTTTTGCTAAGAAAATATTAGATGCTTTAATTAGTCATGTTCTTAAGTTATCATTTTTCTGGCATGCTTTCCTACAGTTACGATGTATTGTAAATATTTTAGATTCTAGCTTTTGAAAAGTCATGTATTGTTTGTTTGTTTGTTTGTTTATTCACTTACTAAAGATAAAACATGGTTGACAAATTCTTAATCAAATTAACCTAAAAAGTGAAGACCTGCTTCAATAAAACTAGAAATTGAAAGGCACAGTTTGTAACAGATATGAAATTCCAAATAATCATAAGGATATGTATTATAAATTTGTTTCAATAAACTGAAAAATCTTAAAAAACTGTTGAGTTTAGAGTGCAGTTTAACCTAAATTCAATGAATGATTTTAACCAATCCATACTTTGTAACCTGCTTGAAAGACTAATAAAATACTCCATACTAAAAATAAAAAAACAGCAATAATAGAAACAAACTCAAGAAAATATGGACTTACTACAGAATTCTACTATATCTTAAAAATCTAAGACAAATTCATATCATATAACTCCATCAAACTTAAAAAATAAACAAAGCCTTTAAAAGTTACAAAGCCAGTGAAAAACTGATATTAATCATAGTATTTCTTTTTCTTTTTCATTCACTTTTATTATTATTTGGTGATTTTACATCATACACCTCATCAAACTCAGCTGCAAGTCTTTTCTGTTTTATACTCACTCTTATGATCTGCCCATTGACAAAAAATTAACATCCTGTGGCCAAACCTTTAAAAAAAAAAGGAGACCTACTTCAAACACAACTCTGCCAGTAGCCATCAATGCAGAAGTGAAGCACTGTATCATTTAACTATGGTGTAGCCTGGAGCTCTTTCATAATGACACTAATGAGTGAGTATATACCTTGCTTCTCTTACTGTGTTTGTGATACTTCCCTCAAGAGTATATTCTCCAAATCCATCCATTTGCCTGCAAATTGTAGGATATCAATTTGTTTTTTTACTGAAGAATAGTACTCCATTGTGTATTGTTCTTATGTCATTAAAAGAGGGGAAATCTTTAGCATGAATGTCTTAGACCTTCAGCTTTCCTTACAATGATACTATTTAGAACCAGTATCCACCTGCATTGGCTCTCCTAAAATTCCATTGAATTTGCCACTGTGCCATCCACTTCTAAGAATTAAATACAATAAATAAATGAGAAAAAGAAAAGGTAAGTGACAGAAATTTAATAAATGCACAGAATTCTGGCCCAAACTCCCAGTGGTAAAAAAGAGTGAGGAGGGATAATATAAGCAACGGTGTCAAGATCATGATGTGAAAACTCACAGAGAGAGTTTAGCTACTGGTAGCCCATGATCTCTGGACTGAGAGTTGTAAACCTGCATTGGACAGAACTAGGCACTCTGAATGTGGAAGACTGTGTTGCTTGGTCAGATTATGGGGCCTCTGGCAGTGGTATCAGGATTTATCTCAAGTGCATGAACCCATTGCACTTGGAGCCCATTCCCTATAGAGGGATATCTTTCTCAGTCTTCATATGGTGGATGGGTTTAGTACTGCCTCAACTTTATATGCAGACTATATTGACTCCCTGTGGGAGTCCTTACTGTCTCTAAGAAACAGATGAGGAGTAGGGTGAGGAGAAGCTGGGAGCCAGTACAAGGACAGGAGGAAAGGTTAACTTTGGCTGGTATGTAAATTAAAAAAAATTCATTTAAATAAATATGAAACAAAAAAATTTCCAGTGCCCCAATCAGCAGGAAATAATAAAGCTATGCTCAAATTTCCAAAATATTTCTTATTAAAGTTTGTTTTCATTATAAATAATTAATGGCCTTAGCCAATCGCTTTCTATGCAAAAGAGGGAATATTGATATGATAGGAAAAAAGATAGATTATTAAATTTACTTTGATCAAAATATATCTGGTAATGTCTAAATACTTTTTCTTGGTTTGTATTTCAGTTTACTGATACAAATTTAAGTTCAATTTGATTATACTGCATGTGTATTCCTACTTTTTTAATATACCATGTTTATGTAATTCCTTTAAAATTGTAACATATAAATAAGAAATACAGATTAATAGACATCTATGGTAATCAAACTTACAGTCTTGTTAGTTAGTTTTTTAGATATATAAAGATATATTTTAATTATTTAATCTTCAAACACTTCAAAGACGTACAGAATAAGACATTTAAAATATTTTAAGAACTTGAAATTTTGTACAGTGACACATGTCTGCTTCTGGCAGTACCAGTGTACTTTAAGAAAATGAGAGCTCCCATCAGTTCCGGTTCCACTTCCGGGACCAAGTGCTGTCTGCAGAGTCCCAGCACACTCTGGAGTGTGGGGCAGATAAACTCTGCCTGTCACCATACCCACAGCTCCTGCTGAGGGAATTTGCACAGCTACCCACCTCCACATCCAACCGAGCAAACAGACAACTACAGGGGTCCCAGAAGGACAGACTCAGACCCTGCCCAGAGAGGTGACAGGAGGCACACAAACCCGAGTGCCACAACTGACCAGGAGCCATCTAATCGTGAACCACTGAAGCCATGGGCAAACGTCAGTGAAAAAATTACATAATAATAAAAAGAACAACATCACAACTCCAGAAGAGAGTGGCAATCTTACAAATAGAAGACCTGAACTGAGCAATCAGAAGGAAGCAACACCAAAAATTACTTTTTGATGATCATCAAAGCTCACAAAGAAGATATGAAAAAAGCCTTAAAGAAATAGAAGAGGGGCTGGAGAGATGGCTCAGTGGTTAAGAGCACTGTCTGCTCTTCCAAAGGACCCGGGTTCAATTCCCAGCACCCACATGGCAGCTCACAACTGTCTGTAGTTTCAGTTCCAGGCAAACATCAAGGCAAATAATTAAATAAATAAATAAATAAATAAAGTGTTTTTGCTCCCTGCCCAGCGAAGGGAGGGAGAGTTGCAGAGAAGAGAAATGTCAAGATGTGGTGGGAGGGGGAAGGGACCTTGAATGAGGATATACAGGGATGGGAAAAAAAATTCAGAGTGAAAGCTGAACACATAGTAAATATATGTGTAGCAATCTTATTTGCATTACCACCCTCGATAAGCTATGCTTATGATTCTTATCCTGTTTATAGTTATTGTTAACTTTTCCTCATTTTAAATTCATGTTACTGTTTTTTTGTTAAATACAAAATAAAGAAGGAAAAAATAATAAATGTTCCTAATGGAATTATAAAAAAAAAAGAAAAAAAATGGAAGAAAATACAAATGAAACATTGGAAGAGATGAACAAATCTATGAAAGAAACATGCCAGGAACTAAAAGCTGAACTAAAAGCTGAAATAGAAGCAATAAAAAAGGCACAAAATGAGGCAAAGATGGAAATAGAAAACCTGAAGAAAAAAGCTGGAACCACAGATACAAGCATAACAAACAGAGTTCAAGAGAGGGAAGATAGAATCTCTGAAGTGGAAGACTCAGTAGCTCAAATAGATATATTATTCAAAAAAAATAGTAAAACTAAAAAAGCCATAACTCAAAATGTTCAGGAAATCTGGGACACTATGAAAAGATCTAATTTGAGAATAATAAGAAGAGAAGGAGAAGAATACCAGCTCAAAGGCACAGATAATGTTTTCAATAAAATCATAGAAGGAAACTTTCCTAACCTGAAGAACGAAATACCTATACATATACAAAAAGCTTACAGAACACCAAATAGATATGATCCCAAAAAAAGTCAGTGTGCCACATTATAATCAAGCCACAAAACATACAGAACAAAGAAAAAATTTTAAGAGCTGCAAAAGTAAAGGGCCAAATCACATATAAAGGCAGACCCATCAGAATAACGCCTGACTACTCAATGGAAATGATGAAAGCTAGAAGGGCTTGGTCAGAAGTTATACAGACGCTTAAGCAGCATGGATGCCAAACTACAATACTATACCCTGAAAAATTATCAATCACCATAGATGGAGTAAAAAAGTTATTTCAGGACAAAGTCAGACTGAAAGAATATCTATCTACCAATCCAGCACTACAGAGAGTATTAGAGGGAAAACTCCAACCTAAGGAGCCCAGATATACCCATAAAATCACAAACAATCAATAAATCCACAGAAGAATACCCTAGAGAAGGGAAATACAAACAAGTTGCCACCAAAAATGGCAGGGAATATGAATCAATGGTCACTAATTTCCCTTACTATCAGTGGTCTCAACTCTCCTATAAAACGTCACATACTAACAAGATGGATACAACAACACAAGCCATCCTTCTGTTGCCGACAAGAAACACACCTCAACTGCAAAGACAGACACAGGCTTAGAATAAAGGGTTGGGAAAATATTTTCCAGTCAAATGGTCCTAAGAAACAAGCAGGGGTTGCAATCCTAATATCTAACAAAGTAGACTTTCAGCTAAAAGCAATTAAAAGGGACCAAGATGGTCACTACTTATTCATCACAGGAAAAATTGGTCAAGAGGAGATTTCAATCTTAAATATTTATGCCCCTAATATGGGGGCACCTACATATGTGAAAGGAACACTGCTAAAGCTCGTACCCGACATCAATTCTTACACCCAAATAGTGGGAGACTTCAATACCCCACATTCAACACTGGATAGATCAACCAGACAGAGCCTCAACAGAGAAATAAGGAGTCTAAATGAGATTATGATGCAAATGGATTTCATAGATATCTACAGAACCTTCCACACAAAGGTAAAGGAATATACATATGTCTCAGCTCCTCATGTAACTTTCTCCAAAAATGAACACATAATTGGTCATAAAGCAAATATCAGCAGATACAAAAAATGGAAATAATCCCTTGTAACATATCGGACTACCCGGGCATAAGTTAGAGTTCAACAACATCAAAACCGAAAAAAAGCCTACCAACTCATGGAAACTAAACATCAATCAGCTGAACCATCTCAGGGTCAAGGAAGAAATTCAGAAAGAAATCAAAGTCTTCCTAGAATTCAATGAAAATGAATCTACAACATATCCAAACTTGTGGGACACTATGAAAGCATACATAGTAAAAAGAATTTAAAATGTGGAAGAGTTAACAATAACTATATAGAGGATAAGAATGATAAGCATGGCTTATCAAGGGTAGACATACAAATAAGATTGCTACACCTATATTTTCTTTGTGTTCATCTTTCCCTCTGAATTTTTTTTTTTTTTTAATAAAAAAAAAAAAAAAAAAAAAAAAAAAAAAAAAAAAAAAAAAAAAAAAAAAAAAAAAAAAAAAAAAAAAAAAAAAAAAAAAAAAAAAAAAAAAAAAAAAAAAAAAAAAAAAAAAAAAAAAAAAAAAAAAAAAAAAAAAAAAAAAAAAAAAAAAAAAAAAAAAAAAAAAAAAAAGAAAGCATACATAAGAGGAAAATTCATAGCGCTAGATGCCTATATGAAAAATCTTGAGAAATCCCACACTAGAGACCTAACAGTGCAGCTGAAAGCCTTAGAAAAATTAGAAGCGAACTCACCTAAAAGGAGTAGATGGCAGGAAATAATCAAACTTAGAGCAGAAATTAATTCAATTGAAACAAAAAGAACAATATAAAGAATCAATGAATGTAAGAGTTGATTCTTTGAGAAAGTTAACAAGATAGATAAGGCCTTAGCCAAACTAATCAAAAAACAGAGAGAGAGTATTGAAATCAACAACATCAGAAATGAAAAGAGGGACATAACAACAGATCCCCAGGAAATATAGAGAATTATCAAATCATATTTTTGAAAATCTTTATTCCACAAAAATGGAAAGCCTAGAAGAAATGGACAGCTTTCTGGACAGGTACCATCTACAAAAATTAAATGAAGATCAGATTAATTTCCTAAACAGGGCTATAAACATTAAGGAAATTGAAGCTGTCATTAAAAACCTCACCAAAAATAAAAGCCCTGGCCCAGATGGTTTCAGTGCTGAATTCTACCAGACATTCATAGAAGAATTACTACCATTACTCCTCAAAATATTTCACACAATAGAAAGTGATGGAATATTGCCAATTTCTTTTTATGAGGCCACAATCACCCTAATAACAAAGCCACTCAAAGACACAACAAAGAAGGAGAACTACATACCAATTGCACTCATAAATATTGATGGGAAAATTCTCAACGAAACCTTTACAAACCATATACAACAATGTATAAAAGATATCATCCACCAAGACCAAGTAGTCTTTATACCAGAAATGCAGGCCTGGTTTAACATACAAAAAACTGTAACTGTTATCCATCATATAAACAAACTAAAGGAACAAAACCACATGATCATATCCTTAGATGCGGAAAAAGCCTTTGACAAAATCCAACACTCCTTTATGATTAAAGCCCTGGAGAGATCAGGAATACAGGGAGAGTACCTAAATATAATTAAGGCGATTTACAAGAAGCTGACAGCCAGTATCAAACTTAATGGAGAAAAACTCACAGCAATCCCACTAAAGTCAGGAACTAGACAAGGATGTCCTCTCTCCACTTATCTATTCAATATAGTTCTTGAAGTTTTAGCTAAAGAAATAAGGGAACAAAAAGAGATTAAGGGCATACAAATTGGAAAAGAAGAAGTGAAGCTATCTCTATTTGCAGATGATATGATTGTATACATAAGTGACCCACAAAATTCTTCCAAAGAACTGCTACAGCTGATAAACACCTTCAGCAGTGTAGCAGGATATAAGACTAAGTCAAAGAAATCAGTAGCCCTTCTATACACTAAAGATAGAAGAGCTGTAAATGAAATAAGAGAAACGTTACACTTCATAATAGCTGCAAAAAGTATTAAATACCTTGGAGTAAATATAAGCAAAGAATAACAGACTTATTTGACAAAAATTTTAAAACACTTAAGAAAGAAAATGAAGAGGATATCAGAAAATGGAAAGTTCTCCCATGTTAATGGATCGGTAGGATCAACATAGTAAAAATGGCAATTTTACCAAAAGCAATCTACAGATTCAATGCACTGCCCATTAAATCCCAACAAAATATTTTTTGGACCATGAAAGAACAATGCTCAATTTCATTTGGAATAACAGGAAAGCCAGGATTGCCTTAACAATTTTACTCAGCAAAAGAACCTCAGGAGGTATCGCCATTCCTGACTTCAAGCTATACTATAGAGCTACAGTAATAAAAACAGCCTGGTACTGGCATAAAAAAACACTTGTGGACCAATGGAATAGAATTGAGGATCCAGACATTAACCCAAAAACCTATGGACACCTGATCTTTGAGACAGAGGCCCAAAACATTCAATGGAAAAAGATAGTATATTTAACAAATGGTGTTGGCATACCTGGATGGAAGTGTGCAGAAAAATGCAAATAGATCCGAGCCTGTCACCCTGCACAAAACTCAAATCCAAGTGGATCAAAGACTTCAACTTTAACCCAACCACTTTGAACTTGATAGAAAAGAAAGTGGAAAATACACTTCTACAAATCGTCACAGGCGACTACTTCCTAAATATAACACCAGTGGCACAGACACTAAGACCAACAATCAATAAGTGGGATCTCCTGAAGCTGGGAAGCTTCTGCAAAGCCAAGGACACTGTCAATAGGACAAAACGACAGCCTACAGAATGGGAAAAGATTTTCATCAACCCTAAAAGTGAAAGAGCATTGATCTCTAAGGTATATAAAGAGCTCAAGAATTTAGAGCCCAAATCCTTTAAAAACAGAATCAAAAATGGGGTACAGATCCAAAAAGGGAATTCTCAGCAGAGTAACTACGAATGGCTGAAAGGCACCTGAAAAAGTGCTCTTCATCTTTATCCATTAGAGAAATGCAAATCAAAACAACTTTGAGATACCACCTAACACCTGTTAGATTGGCTAAGATAAAAGGTACAGATGACAGCCTATGCTGGAGAGGATGCGGAGCAAAGGGAACACTCCTCCATTGTTGGTGGGAGTGTAAGCTTGTTCAGCCACTTTGGAATGCAATATGGAGGTTTCTCAGAAAATTGAGAATCAATCTCCCCAATGACCCAGCAATACCACTTCTGGGTGTATACCCTAAAGAGGCACATTCACATTCCAAAGGTATTAGCTCAACTATTTTCATAGCAGCATTATTTGTTTTTGTTTTTTTATATATATATAGATCTCTCTCTCTTTATTTTTTTTCTTACTTCTTTATTTTGTATTTATCAAAAAAAAACACAGTAAAAAGAATTTAAAATGCAGAAGAGTTAACAATAACTATACAGAGGATAAGAATCATAAGCATGGCTTATCAAGGGTAGAAATACAAATAAGATTGCTACACATATATTTTCTTTGTGTTCAGCTTTCCCTATATATCCTTATTCAAGGTCTCTTCCCCCTCCCAACACATCTGGTCATTTTTCTTCTCTGCA
>PVIH01024094.1:0-23466 GCA_004025045.1 Sigmodon hispidus
CAATCATCAACAACAGCACACAGGGTATTAACCTGTGCTGCTGTGTATGGCTGGTGCATGCCCAAAATACTGAATGGACTGCTGGATGCCATTCTGAGCTAAACCAGCTACTGCTGTAGGGTAATGTTCTATACTTTTACTAGGCGATACCTTTGGGTGTATCCACAACAGTGGACCTGATTGCCATAGTACCCATGTGGGTTGCCTGAATGTGGGTAAAAGGCATAAGGCAAAATCTTTTCCTTCCTCAATCCTATTTAGGCAAGCATCCTGCAACCTCTGTTCAACTACCTGCAGTGCTTTTCTGGCTTCCACTGTCATCACTCACGTGGAGTCTAAAGCCGACTCTCCTTTCAGAATGTCATAAAGGGGTTTCAGTTCACAATTTGCAATCCTAAGATATCCTCTAATCCAATTAATATCTCCCAACAGCTCTTCCTCTGAGTCTGTAGACTCAGGAGTTTCTATATCAGCAAGGTTGGGGTACAACTCTCCCCCTTCACTCTGTCCTTCTTCACTGCCTGCCCACTCCGATCTCTCCTCCCAACATCTCCAAGGTGGCCTGTTATCAGCTTCAGGTGGCCTTGGCAAATGGAACCACACCTGCCTAGAACCAATCCACAGGTTTTTATCTTCCGTGGAAACAAAAGCAGAAACTCTTTTCCCAAGTAACATATTCTTATAAACAGATTTCAAAGTCAGGATATCTTTGAAGTATATGCATTTGTTTGACTTAGCAGCCTTAGTAATCAGTTGTCTCTCGCAGTTAGCTCATTAAAAGTTAAAAAATTACAAGAAAAGGCAATAACCAGAATCCAGACTCTCTGTAAACAATCTGCCATCTTTATGTGGCTTTTTTATCTTTATTTCCTTCCCCGTTTAGAGGTTTTGAGAGTCTAAATCTGTTTTATTAGGAATTCTTAATCATTTTCTAATGCAAAGAGCTTTTAAAAGGTTGTACCACTTAAATTGCTGACTCTGCCCCTCTTGGCTGCTTTTCAATATGGTGTAGGAACCCAGGAATCTCTCCCACTGCTAGCAAGCAGAGCGGACTCAGAAAAACCTTAATGAAGCAGCTCCTTAAGAGCTAAAAAAAAATTGGGTGAGACGAAGTACCCATTTTTTTATAACCTTTCTTTCTTAGCTTAAAAATGTTTTCAGAGCCTTTCCCAAACAGCCCCAGCTTTGTTTCACTTTCACTTCATTTGTCCATGGATTTCTGAAGTTCAGCACACTTGGCAGTGGCTTTCTCCCCTCTTTACTGCAGATCCCACCTTACCTGGGATTTACAAGTCAACCCCCCGACTGCAGAAAGTTCTGATGCCTGAAGCTCACAGGAGTTGCTCCCCGTGCAGGCCACCACTTGTTACACGCAACCTCGCCAGCAAGGAAAGAACAACACCTAGGATCTTCTTTCAGCAGTTTATTTGGGACATTTACAATGGTTCTCTCTTTGTTCTTCTCCCCAGGAAAACCCAGCAAAATGACTAAATACTCTCAAGGCATCCAATCCCAATAAGCACGTGGGCACAGCTCATAGGTCCACATACACAACAGCAAACCACACCCCAGGCTCAAGACAAATAAGGAGTTGTTTATCAAAAGAGAGCACTCACCCACGGGGGTGGGGGGTGGGGGGTGGAGGTCGGAAATCAGCACCATCTTTAGGGTGCAGCAGCAGGCAGCTCTCTTCAAAGATGTAAGGCAGGAGGGACGACAGAGCAAGGATACCCTGGCTTCTTTTAGAGCCAGCTTGTTGGCCAAAATCCCTGTCCTGCCAGCCAGCTTCCAGATAACCAGAGAGACTTATTAATTATAAAAAGCTTGCTATAACATAGGCTTATTACTAACTAACTCTTACAATTTAAATTAAGCCAGTTCTATTCAAGTGTTGCTATTGTGGCTCATGGCTTGTTACCTCATTTTCTACAAGTCCTGCTTCCAATGTCTGGCTGGCAACTGCCCTTCTTCCCAGCGTTTTCAGTCTAATTCCCCCATCTAACCTCCTTATTAAACCATCTTCAGATGAGAGCAACACATCTTCACATTATTCATCCACAAATAAAAGGATCAATCCACAGCACTAGCTCTCTTGTGTGGGCCTCACCAGTTCATATTGCCTGTCATATTGGTGCCTTACTTGCTGGCAGTTGTGACCCACACCATTCCGGCTGATGTCACTGTAGCAGCTAGGGGGAAGAGAGGCCAGTGGGTACTGGAACAAGTTGTGAATTTCTAAGACCACAGAATTCAAGATTTAAGTATTTCAGCCCCCTCAGAGGCACAAAATGCCTCTGGTTTTCCATCTGTCACTTACAGAAACTCCTAGTGATGGGTGTTATGTTGAGGGGAGGGGGTCTTCCAATCTACCATATCCAAAAGTTGACTGCTGTTAACTGCTAAGGAAGCCTTAGTACATCTGAATCTTTCATCCTTTTCTACTTCCTGTCCTTTCTCCTCTTATCTTTCAGTCTAGCAATTTTCCCACTATGTTTTTAGGTTTTGCTTCTAGGACTATAATCTTTCCAAGTGGCTTTTCCTACCAATCTGATGGATATACCGGAATCAGCATTCTGGACTCTCTCTAGTTGGTCAGAAAGTTCTATCTGATAGAGTGTGACTCACAAACAATCAAACTTGCAGCATTTGTGGTCACACTTCTGCATGCTCCTTCCGTGTGCTTTTGCAGCTTCATATATTACCCACAGAATCGATCTGCATAGATTTAAACTTATTACAAATGATACAAAATTCTACTACATATTTACATGTACCACTCACTCTATGTCTTAGAATTCTTAAACTTCAGGATGAAATTATCCCCTAAATAAAGGTGTTTCTCTATGCTTTTGTTACTCAACAACAAAACCAGACAATAACATTGCATTTCAATTTTTATTGACAGGCATTTTTGACAATGCGGATATCTAATATCTACTAGTAACTTCTATTTCAATTAACATGAACAAGTCTTACTTAACAAGGAGTTATCTTTGAACAGTTCAACTTTTCTCATCTTAAGTTCTAGAAGAATTCATGGATGGAAAGTTAATACATTTCACTTTCCCCCCAAACCACTGTATTTCCGTATTCAGGCAACACAGTAAAACTTAATAAATGCCTCATCTCCTAAGCCAACAAATTTTAATATTCATACAACAAAGACATAGCGTATTACTTTTCTTCTTGGAATTGGAGTTAGTTATACAACTTACGACTTTCAGTACCTGCCTCCACTTTCATACCTGCTTTCTCCACGACCTCCACTGGAGCTACCAAACCTTGAACTGCTACTGTATGACTCACAAGATGGAGCATACAGCCTATTCATAGGTGAATGCCCTCGTTCTTGTCTGCTCCCACGCTCAGGGTATTCCCTGTCAATAGGTGGATGCATTCCCTGTCTACCACTGCGTTCATAGCTTCGTTCACACATATCACTTCGGCTGCTTGAGTGATTTTCTCGGCTTCCACTATATCCATCTCGTGAGCTACTGGAGTCATCATAGCGGCTGTTTCCACTGTAAGTCCCTCTTGCAGATGGTGTCACGTGGAAGCTTCCTAAAATAGGCAAACAACCAAGTAAGAAACCAAAAAACTTTGGGGTTTCTTTATTATTATATTGTGATTTTTAAATTCCAAATATTTAGAAATATGTGTTTTTATTTTCTAAAAATGGGCTGGGATTTCAACTGCTTGTATTTTCTGTACTCATAGTAATAAGCATGAAAATTATTTTAATTTTTTATATGCTAGAATAAATGTCAGAATGCCTTACTCTTAATAGAAAATAGCTAGGAATGCAGGAATTACAATTAATGTAAGCAATCCCAAACTAATCAATAATCCATACTACATTTCTCTGTGAAATTCACTGAGAAATTACTTTCAAGTCAGGGTGGAGAGATGGCTCAGCAGGTAAGAGCACTGACTGTTCTTCTGGAGGACCTGAGTTCAATTCCCAGCATCCACATGGCAGCTAACAACTGTCTGTAATTCCAAGATCTGACACCCTTACACAGTTATACATGCAGGCAAAACACCAATTCACATAAAATAAAAAAAATATTTTCAAGTCAAAATAGGACTCTTACCATAACTTTCATATGTATCTCTGTATGAACTTCCACTACCATATTCAGAATAATCTCTATCCCGTCCTCCACCATAGCCAACATGCTCACTAAATTTAAAAGAAAGGTTTTAATTAATGCAAGAATTAAAAAAAATATTCAGCAATGTGTTTCAGGTAAGAAACTGTCATACCTGAAGACTTTAGATTCGTGTTCATCCTGAGAGCTGTAACAGTCATAGTCACAGTATCCATATCCTCTAGATGTTGATGCATATTCTTTGGTGTCTCGAGAGCTTGGATAAATTCTCCTTGAATAACTTAAAAAATTAAAAATTAGCATTCAACTCTTTCTCACTCTACTAGAACCGGCCACTTAGGTTTGGCTAGTTGGCCAGTGAATCCAGGTGATCTGGCAAAAGATATGAATGGGTACGTCTCCATGTAATATAAGCCAGTGGCCCCAAACATGAACTGGGTTCATTAAAATTACTAAACATAGTTAATAAGAGTGAAAATCAAATATGCTAATGAAGTACAACTCTCAGAATTGCCAAAATTAAAAAAAAAAATGCAACCAAGGCAATACTTGGGAGAGGGAGAGATTGTATAAAGCTTCAAACCTTGACACATCACTAGGAAGATGTAAAATGGTACAGTTTTACAAACTAATATACTACCATATTACCAGCATTTGAACTCCAGTACACGTAAAATAACTGAAAATAAGAACCCTAACATTGGTACATAAATGTCCCTACTGTGGCTATGCCAAAACAATACCTGGTAGCTTAAAAATTACATACATGTAAAAGAATATAACTAAGTCATAAAAGAAATGAAATAATTTTAATGTAAGATGAAATCTGAAAATACTGTTCTAAAATAAATAGCTCAAATCTGAATACAGTATATTATTTGAGTCTTACTAATATTATATATGCAGAAGGTAGAAGTGACTTTGTAATTGGAAGCTAGCAACTTTTTGTACTGAGAATAGGTTTTGAGATTAGATATACGCAGAGCATGAGTGTGAATGTGAAAGAACATCCTCAAATGGTGGTTCTTAGGTACATTCCACATTCTGTTTGAGACACTGTCCTGATGTTTTTCAGGAGTTCTGAGTATCTGAACTTAGGTCTTCATATTATGAAGGAAGTATGTGGCTCACAGAAATTCTACAAATTTCCAGTTTGTAGAAAATATTTTATGCAATTTCTAGTGATTCACTGTATTTGTGAGAAGCGTGCGTGCATGTGCAACTGCCAGTGTGTGGAGGCCAGAAAAAAAACTTCCTGAGATTTTGTGGCATCTGGGCATCTCCTTCATGCAGGTTATTCAGTTTGGTAAGCCATGTCACTAGCCATGGAAGGTAGCTTTAATGGTAAGTCATAAGAAAGGCTTTGAGACTACATAAAATGTTTTGTATGGCAGTGAATACAATAAACACTTAAAACATTTTACCTCAACCACAAAAACGTAACTGTTTCGTTGTTTTCCTTTACCTATCTTTAGAAGAGTGGCCATCATCCCTTGGAAATGGGTAGTCATCTCTCCTGGAAGACACCGTCTCTCTTCTTGGCACATTTCTAGAAATCTCTCTACCATGTGGTTCTGGATATATAATAACAAAATTACTATACAAGCATTAAGTTGTAAATATCTCATGCTAAATTTAAAATTAAAAACTCTGGACTTTTCTTCCCAAAATACCTTTTAAAATACTCTAATACAAGATCTATCTCTGTACCTGCCAAAGTATTAAGTATTAGTCACTTAGTGTGTTATTTTCTGACCAACTTCCTCCTTCAAGTCACATCATTAAACTGTACCTCACAAATATGACTTAAACATACTGCTTTCAATGCAGTCAAACATCAGTCTGCATCTTAATTACTTTATACTAATAAATTTCTCCCTTCCTTCTTATTCATTATCTATCTCACATTTATTTTCTTATGATCGTTATTTATACTGTTTACCACATCTTTCATTACATTGGTTCCCTACCACCTAAAATTCTCTAATCAAATTTTATTAACATTGTGTTTAAAATCTTTTGGTAGACCTAGAAACCTAGAAATTTCCTACTTTGTTTATATATATATATATATATGTATATATAAACATATACACACATGTATGTATGTATTATGTATACATACATTACATTTGTGTGTATCTCCCACAAGACTTGTGACTGTCAAAAATCCTTCAGCAATTAGATAAATTTTCTTATTCTCATTCATTATAAACAAAATGCATTCCAAGGAAAATGTTGGTGAGGCAAGTATTTACCCCGTCCTCTCAGTCCAGCACTACTTCTTGTCAGAGCAGAAGAAGCAGGTCTTTTAGAAGGAGGACCTTCATTTTTTGAAGATGGACTTCTTTTAACTGCAAAGTGTCTCCGAGTAGAACTTGTGTTGAAATCAGCATATCCATCATTATCTGTACGTTAAAAAAATCCTCTTAAGTAAGGGGCATAAATATCTCACTGAATAAGGTCGCATTAACACCATAAACCTTTAGTAAGCATTAATAAGGTCTTAGAAACTACTAGTTTTTCTACACTGATAAAATTTACTATTTCCTTTTGTAATAAGAATCCAAACAGTAGGTAAAGGCAGCCTGAACATTCTTAGTGCAACTTCAAGCACCATACTCTGTTAAAGAAATGGCAGAACATTAGAGGAAAGGAGAAACAAAAATTTCTCCAGTAAATATACCTAAAATACACATACTGTTCCATTACTAGAAAGAACAGATTTTCATGTATTTCTTGTCTCCAGTAATTCTCTGCAAGACACATCTATGAAATAAATATTTACCTAAATGTAAGCCCAAATATTAACCAAAAAAATAAAAGAAAATGTTACATAATACTGTTAAGTAATAATAGTTATAGAATGCACACTCAATTTTTACCATCATTGGCATAAACATTTTAGTATACATTTTCATTTTGAATCATCAATAAAATTTGTATTTCAATCATGTGAGACTAAAAGTCTCAGACTTAACTATTTAGTCATTTTTGCTGAACATTAAAATGTAAATCATGTTTAAAATGACACCTCAATAAATATCTCTATTTGCAGATGATAAGATTGTATACATAAGTGACCCACAAAATTCTTCCAAGGAACTTCTACGGCTGATAATAACCTTCAGCAATGTAGCAGCATACAAGATAAACTCAAAGAAATCAGTAGCCCTTCTATACACTAAATATAGAAGGGCTGAAGAAGAAATAAGGGAAACATACTGGTACTGGCATAAAAACAGACTTACGGATCAATGGAAGACATTAATCCAAAAACCTATGAACACCTGTTCTTCTACAAGAGGCCCAAAATATTCAATGGAAAAAAGATAGTATATTTAACAAATGGTGTTGGCATAGCTGGATGGTAGTATGTAGAAAAATGCAAATAGAACCGAGCCTGTCACCCTGCACAAAACTCAAATCCATGTGGACCAAAGACCTCAACATAAACCCAGCCACTTTAAACTTGATAGAAAAGAAATTGGGAAATACACTTCTAAGAATTGGCACAGGCGACCACTTCCTAAATATAACACCAGTGACACAGACACTAAGACCAACAATCAATAAGTGGGATCTCCTGAAGCTGGGAAGCTTCTGTAAAGCCAAGGACACTGTCAACAGGACAAAACGACAGCCTACAGAATGGGAAAAAGATTTTCACCAACCCTAGAAGTGATAGAGGACTGATCTCTAAGATATATAAAGAGCTCAAGAAACTAGAGTCCAAAACCTTGAATAACCCAATCAAAAAATGGGGTACAGATCTAAAAAGCGAATTCTCAACAGAGGAACTATGAATGGCTGAAAAGCACCTGAAAAAGTTCTCATCATCTTTAGCCATCAGAGAAATGCAAATCAAAACAACTTTGAGGTATCACCTGACACCTAACAGATTGGCAAAGATAAAAGACATAGATGACAGCCTATGCTGGAGAGGATGTGGAGCAAGGGGAACACTCCTCCATTGTTGGTGGAAGTGTAAGGTTGTTCAGCCACTCTGGAATGCAGTATGGCAGTTTCTCAGAAAACTGAGACTCAATCTCCCCAAGGATCCAGCAATACCACTTCTGAGTGTATACCCTAAAGACACACAGTCACATTCCAAAGGCATTAGTTCAACTATGTTCATAGCAGCTATTGTAAGAACCTGGAAACAACCTACATGTCCCTCAACTGAAGAATGGACTAACAAACTGTGGTACATCTACACAATGGAGTACCACTCAGCAGTAAGAAAAAATGATATCCTAAAATTCGCAGGCAAATGTATGGACTTGGAGAATATCCTCCTGAGCGAGGTATCACAAACCCAGAAAGATAAGCAAGGGATGTACTCACTCATTAGTGGTCTCTAAACAAACAAACAAGAAAAAAGCCAAGCATGCCCAAGCAGCAAACCACAACCACTGAACAGCTTGGGATCAGAAACACCCTGGACTGACCCTTCAGATCCCACTACACCTAGAGGAACACCTCACTCAGTCTTGAGGGAGGGGGGACAAAACTGGATCTGCCAGGAGTGGAAGCTTAAGTAAGCAATGTTGGGACCGTGGGACCATGGGACTGTCTGCTGCCTGTCCGTGAGGGTATGGGGAGATGTGGAGAAGAAAAAATGACCTGATGTGGTGGGAGGGGGAAGGGACCATGAATAAGGATATACAAGGATAGAGAATGTGACTTCTTTATTCATAACAATAAAAATAAATAAATAAATAACTTATCAAAACAGACCTTACTTGACTACTAAGATTGGTTAATAAAAATTAATGTATATTTCTAATTTAGATTCATTTTCTAAAGTAACAAAATACTCTTGACCACTGCCAGTAACCATTTTAATGCAACATCATATTCTCATTCATATAGCAAATTAACATATCTATTTGGAAAATTGTGTTTCTTTTTAATCTGTTCCATAGTCAAGGAACAGCTCTGAAAAACTCAAGGAGGATAAATTTTCAGCAGGTTTATACACAAACTTTCATCAAAAATACAAATGAACAGTTTTTCAGATAAATGTGCAATAACAAATATTCTAGAGTCATTCCTTATATTTAAAATATGTATTTCTGTGTTCAAGGCATTTGGAATAAATTTTATTTTCTTATTAGAATACTATTTTAACTTTTAACCCTAACAGTTAAGAGGTACAATTCATATTCAATACTTTGTTCTGCAGAAAAAAAGTTCAGACATACTTATAAATTGTGCAGAAAATTTGTTGTATAAGGGCTAAGAACCTTAAATTCTTTTGTACTATGTTGTACAAAGTTGAGTAAATTTTGCATTAAGATTTAAGTTGTTCATATTAATCTTACAGAAAATTTGAAATAAATTTTCAGTTCAGTGCTAGTGGTGGTCCATGTCTTTATTCCCAGTGAGGAGGCAGAGTTAGGCAGATTTATGTTGTGGGATATTTTGATTGCATTATTAAAACTCCTGAGACTTCCCAATAAAGTTGGGAAGGGGGCTGTACCACTCACTAGCTCACTAAAATTGTTCACCAAGAAGACAGCAATTTGGACAGAGAAGGAAAGTTTGGGGACCAAAGTTTTGAGTGCTCTTACTTAGTTCTTGGATGAAGGAAGAGATGTGTCACCAGCCAAAAAGCAGTGTCAGCTAGTTTCTACTCAACCTTTCTGAAGGAAGAGGTTTTCACTACAAGCTTTGACTTCTGAGTCTTTTTTATTTCTTTTTAGTTTCTAGAGACAAGGATTTCTCTGTGTGACCACCACAGCTGTTCTGGAACTCACTTTGTAGACAGGCTTTGAAATCTCAAACATTCACCTACCTCTGCCTCCCGAGATCAGGGATTAAAGGCAGGGGCAACTGGCCTGGTGACTTCTGAGTCTTACTGATAAACAAAAACAGAGGCTTAATTTAAACCTACATATTAGGGCTGCTAAGAGTCAGAGCTGTGGGACCAGAAACCCTGCCAGGCAATGTCTTGAGTGGCCAGCAGTATGCTGACTGAGGAGTCTGGTGACAGCAGTGGGCAATTAAAATATTGGTATATTCATTTGTAGCCACTAGGCCAACAGAAATACATCAAATCTCTGAGTTTGAGATTAGCTGGGCCCACTAAGTGAGTTTCAGGATAACCAGGGCTACACAGAAAAACCAAAACAAAAACCCAAAAAAAACAAAAGAAAAAGACAATAATTTTCTCTAGTTAAAAGTAATATTTTTACCAACAAAAATGTGAATAAAGTAGAGACAGTTCTGGCCAACTTATCTACTTTTCAATCCTATTGCTACCACTACATGAAATTACCCATATTTTCTTCACGTGAAGGAACACTTCTTGCTCTGCTACTTCCTCCTCTTCCAAATTTCAGAATTCTTGAAGGGCCTCTGGTTCGTGAAAATGGTGGTAGTCTCTTCTGACTACCACTGTCAAGTGATGGTCTGTTGGCTTGCTCTACTTTAATTTTTTTTCCATCCAAAGACTAAAAAGATCAAAACTATAAGTAACACCGACAAATATTAACTTGCATACTTTACTTCTTATTGAGCCAAGTAGAATTTTTAAAATGTTTTGTTTCTTAAGGCAAATACAAGTCTTTTTTTTCCAGAAAGAAAAAAGACAAAATAAAGAATGTTTAATTTTTACAATCATAAACTTAAAATACAGACATGAGAGTCCAAACAAAAGAACCATAAAAGTTGCTGGAAGTGGAAGAACAAACTAGTATGGTATATGTCATATAACAATATGTCACTTCTAGAAACATTTAAGTAACATTGTACAGAGAGAGAAGATTATGTACACACATACTAATATTACACAGGTATATATGTATATATGTGCATGTGCAACAAACAAGAGACCATGAATTTGAAAGTGAAAGGAAAGATATATGACATATGGATTTGAAAAGAAGGGAGAAATGACAAAATCATGTTATAATCCTTTCAAATTAGAAAAAAAAATCTTTAAAAGTTACTGGAAAGCTTTTAGGAAAAATATGTAAAGAATGACCTTAAAACTTACACTAAAAATTTTTATTGTTTCATATTACAGAAACTGCTATGGAAAATGCAAGCTAGAATTTTAGATGCAGGAAAGTAAAGAGCATCTGTTGAATCAATGTTCTAAAACACTGCAGAAAAATGTGACCATTTATAAAATTACTCTCACATAAGACAATTAATTTTGATGGACAAAAGAGAATTCCAAGTTGGT
This sequence comes from Sigmodon hispidus, assembly GCA_004025045.1. Lineage (NCBI taxonomy): Eukaryota > Metazoa > Chordata > Mammalia > Rodentia > Cricetidae > Sigmodon > Sigmodon hispidus. The sequence continues at coordinate 11,308 of PVIH01024094.1, forward strand.
ACAAATAAACAAGAGCTGAGAAAGAAATTCTACAGTTATTTATTCTGATAATCAATAAAATCAATTTGACTTAATTGGTGTCTGCAAGAATTGCAGCCTATTAGGAGCTGAGTTTTACTCAAATATAACTTTCTCAAGAATATTTTCCCACAGAATTTCTTCCATAAACTGCCAAAACCTTTTTCCACTAATATGCTATTTCCTATTTACTCTGCATTTTTTAAAGATTATTTTCAATTTATACTTAAGTAAAACATGAACCTGATACAGATTTAATGTGTGTGACAATCTTATACCAATTATAATTTGTCAAATTTAAGATTTATTTTGTATCTTAGCAAACTGAAAACATTAATTAACGATATTAATTGCTTGACACACAGTATTTTCTTACCACTCCATTCATTTCTTTGATAGCATTCTTAGCATCTGCAGGACGTTGAAAAGTAATGAAAGCAAAGCCTCTAGACTTCTTAGTTTCCCGATCTCTCATCAAAATAACTGCAACATACGTAAACATTTCTAATTTATGAACTACATAAAATATATATTTCTACTTCCAAAATTATCAATTCTTTAAAAGTTATTTACTCACATTAAGAAAATTTAATTTGACAGGCTAGATACAACATAAGATCATTTCATACTAGCCTATTATGATATTCTTTCATATATCCACAGCATATAGGTATGTACACACACACACACTCCAGTATACTTTTATCCACTGTAATCATTAGTTTTATAATGAACAGAAAATTATAAAAATAATCACTTATAAAAAATGAACGTTTATATCTTTCAAAAAATACTTTTTACTTATGGTTGTAAGAGATACCTTGTGCTATGGGTCCAAATCTTCGAAATAGCACTTGAAGAGTTTTTTGTTTGGTCTCTATGTTGAGGCCTCCTATGAAAATTTTCCCAGGTTGATCAGCTTCTGCCATTTTTCTACAATTAAATAATGTATCATTATAATATGTTCAAACAAGTATACTATAAAACTGGAGAAATTATTTATCATTTAAGGAGCACTGCCTGCTCTTTCAGAAGACAGATGTTTGATTTTTAGCACAACATGGTAATTTAAACTGGTAATTCCAGTTCCAGGGCATTGTTGGCCTCCATAAACAAATACATGGCTCAGCTCAGGAACATTCATGTGGGCAGAGGATTCTTATGGAAAAATATTAAGCAAATAAAACAAAGAAGCTACAAAGTCTTACATCTTAATATTTATTTTTCTCTCTCATTTATTTAGGATAACATTTATGTTCTGTTGCAGTGATAACTTTTCAACTATATAGCAAAATTACACAAAATAGCATACAATGATACTGGTATTTTAAAACTGTTGGTTATTTAAAATAAACTTTTAAAACAGTAATTTACAAATACAATGAAAATATTTTACCAAAGTTACTGGATGTAACAGCACATGTCTGTAATCCTAGAAGTAGGGTGATTGTCACCAATTTTCTGTTCCATCTGAGCAATTTAAAAAGCAAAACACCCCAAACTTACTGGGTGTAACAGCACATGTCTGTAATCCTAGAAGTAGGGTGATTGTCACAATTTCCTGTTCCATCTGAGCAATATAAAAAGCAAAACACCCCAAACTAGAATACTTAGAAAGATCATCAAAACCCAAAAGACAAGAAGTCAAAAGACAAAAACTTAGTACACACTAAATATTTTGATTAAGTTTAGTTATTTCCTTATCAAAGTTGTATATATACTTCTAAGGTTCAGGTCTAAAAAAGTGAGAATTAGATCCTTCATGGAAGTCAATCTAACTTGAAAGTTTTTCAGAGCCTGGACTACTCAGAAGTAATACTTTCCGTGATACCCCAAGCAGTCACATCTTAGGAGCCAGCTCCACTCAGGAGAAGTCTGATTTCTAGTATCCTGTCCTACTGAAGGAGTGACACACCAGTCTTACCTACACTTCTTTCACTTACAGGCATCCTTTTCTCTCGTGGCACCCCATCAACACAACCGATTTACCCAGTTAACTCGTCCATAAACATACTTTTAAAATTTAACAGAAGTCTGACTTACCCAAGCTAAGTAGTTCAACCAAACTCTCTCACTCAGACTGTAGCCTGTTTTACTCAGACCACGTATTTAGTCAATCGGCCTTTTCCAGACTCTGTTTCTTTAAGCCTGCCTTTCCTACTAACTTGTTTAACCCTGGCTGCAGTGTCCCATTAGCTTGCCTTTGTCAGAATGCCCTACAGGGGAAGGAGAAGGACATTATATTTTACAGAAAGAGGCACAGCACGAACCTGTCCTACTCACTCCAAGGTGATCATCCACTAGATTTTGCTACTCTCAGCCGGTTTTATCCAACAAATCTGTTGTACCAATGTAACATTTTTCTGGCTGTACGAGGACAATCTCGTGGTACCACTTCAGGCAAGCACATGGGGTTTTCAGGGCATCATCCCATATGGATGTGCTTCTTAGTGAGCAAGATTCATCTCAGACCCAGCTCAGGCACCCTGCCCTGCAAGACTGTTCTTTACCTGGAGCACTATAGCAAAAGCCTGCCATTTTTACAGTCTAACAACCTCGCCTGTCCCAGCCTGCAGAGTCTCACTAGCCCACCCTACCCAGGCAGCGACATCGTAAGGTCCTTGTCTTATGGAGGCTGTAGTGTACTGCCAGTGTGCCCCACTCAAGTGGCAAAATCTTATTAGGCAGCCCAAGCCAGGTAGCATCCTCCTACAAGCTTCACGTAAAGTGATACCTTAGCATCCTTCTCTAACAGGCTGCTAGATTTCACAAGCTGGCCGTACATACCGGTCCCCAGCGTACCCAGCAGAGAGCAGCATTTTAGAAACCTTTGCTTTTCAAATGACTCCATTTCCACAATCAGCTCTACCCAGGCTCCCTCGTCCCATTAGTCCATCCATCTAACTCAACAGCACCCCACAAACCTGCCCTACCTAGTTGGCGGCGATGTTCAGGAACAACTAGCAGAGCTCTTAGCACGAGGAGGTAGCACGAGATTGTCTCTAGAAGGCGGTGCCTAAGCAGCCGACACTACGCAGGCGCAAGTGACGTCTCCATGAAATCTAACCTATCAAAGCAGTACAGGAGCTCCAGCCTGCCCTTCCAGGAGGCGGAGTCCAACCCTATGTAGGAGGACCTTGTGCCACGAGGAGGTAGCACGAGACTGTCTCTAGAAGGCGGTGCCTAAGGACGGTGCCTAAGGAGCCGACACTACGCAGGCGCAAGTGACGTCTCCATGAAATCTAACCTATCAAAGCAGTACAGGAGCTCCAGCCTGCCCTTCCAGGAGGCGGAGTCCAACCCTACGTAGGAGGACCTTGTGCCACGAGGAGGTAGCACAAGACTGTCTTTAGAAGGCGGTGCCTAAGGAGCCAACACTACGCAGGCGCGTGACGTCTCCATGAAATCTAACCTATCTAGTGGTACAGCGGCTCCAGCTACGTAATCCTGCACACTAAACTAAAAATAGAATAACACGAGCTTGGCTACTGCATGGACCTACGTTCAACCAGCTATCATATACAGGCTTCATCTTCCTGACTAACCTAGCCTGCACCAAGACAATGATAGTAAGGCACTAACAACTGTTGTCCACAAAATGCAGCACCATCAAAGCGGGGTTCCATGCTCGGAGGCAGAAAAACTAGGTCTTCACTGTAGAACAAATCAAGCTAGTGCTTGAAAGAAAGGTACCTAAGATTGGCATGTATGGCCAAGTACGTCACAGCCCCTAACCCGCAAATCTAAAGCTAACAAACCCCAAAACAGAGGCAACTAATTTAAAGAACATCAATCATTTGTTTCATACAATTAATTTAAATCCTGATTCCTCTTTCTCAAACAATTTACTCTCCAATGAACGGACTTTTCCCCCTTTTGAGAGAATGGAAGTCCCTTATATAAACAAAAACCCTGATTCAATTTATTTAGCATTTTAAAGATTCCTACCAAGTATGAAAGAAAAATTAGCCTCCGTCACAGCAGATTACAAACTTGTACAATTTTCCTGATATATAAAATCGTTAGGATTAAAATTAAAATCATTACCTTTTCCTGAATTTCTAATTTCTGTCGCAACAGATCACGCACTCCTCAGAAGAGCCGAACTTCAACTAACGGCTCAGAGCCGCGGCGCAGCAAATATAAACAGGGCAGAGAGACCCGGATGTCACCACCGCAAAGGAAGTAGGGAGATTCAGAGGACTGAACCAAGAGATGACTTGGTTGAGGGGGGATACAGTATTTGCTTTTAGAATCAAAGATATAGTTCATGAATAGACAAACAATATAGGGGATTAAATTAATGAATGGAGTAATTTGTCATTTCAGGTAGGAGCAGAAGCAGCTTGTTGCAAGTCCATGCCCCCATTGGGTCTGGGATAGCAGTTACCACTTGCGACCACAGCTCCCAGCCTAAAGCTGCTGCATAGTACCGCCTTACTGTTGTCTATTTGGGTCTGAGATAGCAGTTACCAGTTGCGACCACAGCTCCCAGCCTAAAGCTGCTGCATAGTACCGCCTTACTGTTGTCTATTTAAAAAATTAAAATGAAGGTCTGGAGAGTTAGCTCAGCAGTTAAGAGCACTGACTGTTCTTCCGGAGGACCTGAGTTCAATTCCCAGCATCCACATGACAGCTAACAACTGTCTGTAATTCCAACATCTGACACCCTTACACACTTATACATGCAGGTAAACCGCCAATTCACATAAAATAAAAATAAGTAAATATTTTTTTAAAAAAACTTAAATGACCAAACTATGTTCACTAATTTGTATACATTATTTTTACTTATCATCAAGCTTTGTTTTTTCTGCCTAATTTGGAATATAAAATTATCAGTTTCTTTACTTAGTAAACATTTTCAATAATTTGACAAAAAATATAATATTTTGAGAAAAAAATCAAAATTAGCAGCAGCAATTTTGAGGAAATTTCTGCACTTTAAACAGATTATATTGGGTAAAATAGAAGTTATACATGAAATAAATAAGAAAAATTGTTCAGCTTCTAAGAAAATATTTCTTTACTGAAAAATCATACTAAAATATCACTGTTTTTCACTGAACTATTACTGTCAGTCTACATAGGTTCATGACAGACAGACAGATTCTTAGCACAGAGGAAGAAGTAGATATTAGCTCCCAATTCTAGTTATTTACAATTAATACCTGATAATCCCTCAAAGCTGTCCTAAGGTGCAACCTGATTTTTTGCTTAGTATTTGGGCTTATATTTAGGTAAAAATTTATTTCATAGATGTGTCTTGCAGAGAATTACTGGAGACAAGAAATACATGAAAATCTGTTCTTTCTAGTAATGGAACAGTATGTGTATTTTAGGTATATTTACTGGAGAAATTTTTGTTTCTCCTTTCCTCTAATGTTCTGCCATTTCTTTAACAGAGTATGGTGCTTGAAGTTGCACTAAGAATGTTCAGGCTGCCTTTACCTACTGTTTGGATTCTTATTACAAAAGGAAATAGTAAATTTTATCAGTGTAGAAAAACTAGTAGTTTCTAAGACCTTATTAATGCTTACTAAAGGTTTATGGTGTTAATGCGACCTTATTCAGTGAGATATTTATGCCCCTTACTTAAGAGGATTTTTTTAACGTACAGATAATGATGGATATGCTGATTTCAACACAAGTTCTACTCGGAGACACTTTGCAGTTAAAAGAAGTCCATCTTCAAAAAATGAAGGTCCTCCTTCTAAAAGACCTGCTTCTTCTGCTCTGACAAGAAGTAGTGCTGGACTGAGAGGACGGGGTAAATACTTGCCTCACCAACATTTTCCTTGGAATGCATTTTGTTTATAATGAATGAGAATAAGAAAATTTATCTAATTGCTGAAGGATTTTTGACAGTCACAAGTCTTGTGGGAGATACACACAAATGTAATGTATGTATACATAATACATACATACATGTGTGTATATGTTTATATATACATATATATATATATATATAAACAAAGTAGGAAATTTCTAGGTTTCTAGGTCTACCAAAAGATTTTAAACACAATGTTAATAAAATTTGATTAGAGAATTTTAGGTGGTAGGGAACCAATGTAATGAAAGATGTGGTAAACAGTATAAATAACGATCATAAGAAAATAAATGTGAGATAGATAATGAATAAGAAGGAAGGGAGAAATTTATTAGTATAAAGTAATTAAGATGCAGACTGATGTTTGACTGCATTGAAAGCAGTATGTTTAAGTCATATTTGTGAGGTACAGTTTAATGATGTGACTTGAAGGAGGAAGTTGGTCAGAAAATAACACACTAAGTGACTAATACTTAATACTTTGGCAGGTACAGAGATAGATCTTGTATTAGAGTATTTTAAAAGGTATTTTGGGAAGAAAAGTCCAGAGTTTTTAATTTTAAATTTAGCATGAGATATTTACAACTTAATGCTTGTATAGTAATTTTGTTATTATATATCCAGAACCACATGGTAGAGAGATTTCTAGAAATGTGCCAAGAAGAGAGACGGTGTCTTCCAGGAGAGATGACTACCCATTTCCAAGGGATGATGGCCACTCTTCTAAAGATAGGTAAAGGAAAACAACGAAACAGTTACGTTTTTGTGGTTGAGGTAAAATGTTTTAAGTGTTTATTGTATTCACTGCCATACAAAACATTTTATGTAGTCTCAAAGCCTTTCTTATGACTTACCATTAAAGCTACCTTCCATGGCTAGTGACATGGCTTACCAAACTGAATAACCTGCATGAAGGAGATGCCCAGATGCCACAAAATCTCAGGAAGTTTTTTTTCTGGCCTCCACACACTGGCAGTTGCACATGCACGCACGCTTCTCACAAATACAGTGAATCACTAGAAATTGCATAAAATATTTTCTACAAACTGGAAATTTGTAGAATTTCTGTGAGCCACATACTTCCTTCATAATATGAAGACCTAAGTTCAGATACTCAGAACTCCTGAAAAACATCAGGACAGTGTCTCAAACAGAATGTGGAATGTACCTAAGAACCACCATTTGAGGATGTTCTTTCACATTCACACTCATGCTCTGCGTATATCTAATCTCAAAACCTATTCTCAGTACAAAAAGTTGCTAGCTTCCAATTACAAAGTCACTTCTACCTTCTGCATATATAATATTAGTAAGACTCAAATAATATACTGTATTCAGATTTGAGCTATTTATTTTAGAACAGTATTTTCAGATTTCATCTTACATTAAAATTATTTCATTTCTTTTATGACTTAGTTATATTCTTTTACATGTATGTAATTTTTAAGCTACCAGGTATTGTTTTGGCATAGCCACAGTAGGGACATTTATGTACCAATGTTAGGGTTCTTATTTTCAGTTATTTTACGTGTACTGGAGTTCAAATGCTGGTAATATGGTAGTATATTAGTTTGTAAAACTGTACCATTTTACATCTTCCTAGTGATGTGTCAAGGTTTGAAGCTTTATACAATCTCTCCCTCTCCCAAGTATTGCCTTGGTTGCATTTTTTTTTTTTAATTTTGGCAATTCTGAGAGTTGTACTTCATTAGCATATTTGATTTTCACTCTTATTAACTATGTTTAGTAATTTTAATGAACCCAGTTCATGTTTGGGGCCACTGGCTTATATTACATGGAGACGTACCCATTCATATCTTTTGCCAGATCACCTGGATTCACTGGCCAACTAGCCAAACCTAAGTGGCCGGTTCTAGTAGAGTGAGAAAGAGTTGAATGCTAATTTTTAATTTTTTAAGTTATTCAAGGAGAATTTATCCAAGCTCTCGAGACACCAAAGAATATGCATCAACATCTAGAGGATATGGATACTGTGACTATGACTGTTACAGCTCTCAGGATGAACACGAATCTAAAGTCTTCAGGTATGACAGTTTCTTACCTGAAACACATTGCTGAATATTTTTTTTAATTCTTGCATTAATTAAAACCTTTCTTTTAAATTTAGTGAGCATGTTGGCTATGGTGGAGGACGGGATAGAGATTATTCTGAATATGGTAGTGGAAGTTCATACAGAGATACATATGAAAGTTATGGTAAGAGTCCTATTTTGACTTGAAAATATTTTTTTTATTTTATGTGAATTGGTGTTTTGCCTGCATGTATAACTGTGTAAGGGTGTCAGATCTTGGAATTACAGACAGTTGTTAGCTGCCATGTGGATGCTGGGAATTGAACTCAGGTCCTCCAGAAGAACAGTCAGTGCTCTTACCTGCTGAGCCATCTCTCCACCCTGACTTGAAAGTAATTTCTCAGTGAATTTCACAGAGAAATGTAGTATGGATTATTGATTAGTTTGGGATTGCTTACATTAATTGTAATTCCTGCATTCCTAGCTATTTTCTATTAAGAGTAAGGCATTCTGACATTTATTCTAGCATATAAAAAATTAAAATAATTTTCATGCTTATTACTATGAGTACAGAAAATACAAGCAGTTGAAATCCCAGCCCATTTTTAGAAAATAAAAACACATATTTCTAAATATTTGGAATTTAAAAATCACAATATAATAATAAAGAAACCCCAAAGTTTTTTGGTTTCTTACTTGGTTGTTTGCCTATTTTAGGAAGCTTCCACGTGACACCATCTGCAAGAGGGACTTACAGTGGAAACAGCCGCTATGATGACTCCAGTAGCTCACGAGATGGATATAGTGGAAGCCGAGAAAATCACTCAAGCAGCCGAAGTGATATGTGTGAACGAAGCTATGAACGCAGTGGTAGACAGGGAATGCATCCACCTATTGACAGGGAATACCCTGAGCGTGGGAGCAGACAAGAACGAGGGCATTCACCTATGAATAGGCTGTATGCTCCATCTTGTGAGTCATACAGTAGCAGTTCAAGGTTTGGTAGCTCCAGTGGAGGTCGTGGAGAAAGCAGGTATGAAAGTGGAGGCAGGTACTGAAAGTCGTAAGTTGTATAACTAACTCCAATTCCAAGAAGAAAAGTAATACGCTATGTCTTTGTTGTATGAATATTAAAATTTGTTGGCTTAGGAGATGAGGCATTTATTAAGTTTTACTGTGTTGCCTGAATACGGAAATACAGTGGTTTGGGGGGAAAGTGAAATGTATTAACTTTCCATCCATGAATTCTTCTAGAACTTAAGATGAGAAAAGTTGAACTGTTCAAAGATAACTCCTTGTTAAGTAAGACTTGTTCATGTTAATTGAAATAGAAGTTACTAGTAGATATTAGATATCCGCATTGTCAAAAATGCCTGTCAATAAAAATTGAAATGCAATGTTATTGTCTGGTTTTGTTGTTGAGTAACAAAAGCATAGAGAAACACCTTTATTTAGGGGATAATTTCATCCTGAAGTTTAAGAATTCTAAGACATAGAGTGAGTGGTACATGTAAATATGTAGTAGAATTTTGTATCATTTGTAATAAGTTTAAATCTATGCAGATCGATTCTGTGGGTAATATATGAAGCTGCAAAAGCACACGGAAGGAGCATGCAGAAGTGTGACCACAAATGCTGCAAGTTTGATTGTTTGTGAGTCACACTCTATCAGATAGAACTTTCTGACCAACTAGAGAGAGTCCAGAATGCTGATTCCGGTATATCCATCAGATTGGTAGGAAAAGCCACTTGGAAAGATTATAGTCCTAGAAGCAAAACCTAAAAACATAGTGGGAAAATTGCTAGACTGAAAGATAAGAGGAGAAAGGACAGGAAGTAGAAAAGGATGAAAGATTCAGATGTACTAAGGCTTCCTTAGCAGTTAACAGCAGTCAACTTTTGGATATGGTAGATTGGAAGACCCCCTCCCCTCAACATAACACCCATCACTAGGAGTTTCTGTAAGTGACAGATGGAAAACCAGAGGCATTTTGTGCCTCTGAGGGGGCTGAAATACTTAAATCTTGAATTCTGTGGTCTTAGAAATTCACAACTTGTTCCAGTACCCACTGGCCTCTCTTCCCCCTAGCTGCTACAGTGACATCAGCCGGAATGGTGTGGGTCACAACTGCCAGCAAGTAAGGCACCAATATGACAGGCAATATGAACTGGTGAGGCCCACACAAGAGAGCTAGTGCTGTGGATTGATCCTTTTATTTGTGGATGAATAATGTGAAGATGTGTTGCTCTCATCTGAAGATGGTTTAATAAGGAGGTTAGATGGGGGAATTAGACTGAAAACGCTGGGAAGAAGGGCAGTTGCCAGCCAGACATTGGAAGCAGGACTTGTAGAAAATGAGGTAACAAGCCATGAGCCACAATAGCAACACTTGAATAGAACTGGCTTAATTTAAATTGTAAGAGTTAGTTAGTAATAAGCCTATGTTATAGCAAGCTTTTTATAATTAATAAGTCTCTCTGGTTATCTGGAAGCTGGCTGGCAGGACAGGGATTTTGGCCAACAAGCTGGCTCTAAAAGAAGCCAGGGTATCCTTGCTCTGTCGTCCCTCCTGCCTTACATCTTTGAAGAGAGCTGCCTGCTGCTGCACCCTAAAGATGGTGCTGATTTCCGACCTCCACCCCCCACCCCCCACCCCCGTGGGTGAGTGCTCTCTTTTGATAAACAACTCCTTATTTGTCTTGAGCCTGGGGTGTGGTTTGCTGTTGTGTATGTGGACCTATGAGCTGTGCCCACGTGCTTATTGGGATTGGATGCCTTGAGAGTATTTAGTCATTTTGCTGGGTTTTCCTGGGGAGAAGAACAAAGAGAGAACCATTGTAAATGTCCCAAATAAACTGCTGAAAGAAGATCCTAGGTGTTGTTCTTTCCTTGCTGGCGAGGTTGCGTGTAACAAGTGGTGGCCTGCACGGGGAGCAACTCCTGTGAGCTTCAGGCATCAGAACTTTCTGCAGTCGGGGGGTTGACTTGTAAATCCCAGGTAAGGTGGGATCTGCAGTAAAGAGGGGAGAAAGCCACTGCCAAGTGTGCTGAACTTCAGAAATCCATGGACAAATGAAGTGAAAGTGAAACAAAGCTGGGGCTGTTTGGGAAAGGCTCTGAAAACATTTTTAAGCTAAGAAAGAAAGGTTATAAAAAAATGGGTACTTCGTCTCACCCAATTTTTTTTTAGCTCTTAAGGAGCTGCTTCATTAAGGTTTTTCTGAGTCCGCTCTGCTTGCTAGCAGTGGGAGAGATTCCTGGGTTCCTACACCATATTGAAAAGCAGCCAAGAGGGGCAGAGTCAGCAATTTAAGTGGTACAACCTTTTAAAAGCTCTTTGCATTAGAAAATGATTAAGAATTCCTAATAAAACAGATTTAGACTCTCAAAACCTCTAAACGGGGAAGGAAATAAAGATAAAAAAGCCACATAAAGATGGCAGATTGTTTACAGAGAGTCTGGATTCTGGTTATTGCCTTTTCTTGTAATTTTTTAACTTTTAATGAGCTAACTGCGAGAGACAACTGATTACTAAGGCTGCTAAGTCAAACAAATGCATATACTTCAAAGATATCCTGACTTTGAAATCTGTTTATAAGAATATGTTACTTGGGAAAAGAGTTTCTGCTTTTGTTTCCACGGAAGATAAAAACCTGTGGATTGGTTCTAGGCAGGTGTGGTTCCATTTGCCAAGGCCACCTGAAGCTGATAACAGGCCACCTTGGAGATGTTGGGAGGAGAGATCGGAGTGGGCAGGCAGTGAAGAAGGACAGAGTGAAGGGGGAGAGTTGTACCCCAACCTTGCTGATATAGAAACTCCTGAGTCTACAGACTCAGAGGAAGAGCTGTTGGGAGATATTAATTGGATTAGAGGATATCTTAGGATTGCAAATTGTGAACTGAAACCCCTTTATGACATTCTGAAAGGAGAGTCGGCTTTAGACTCCACGTGAGTGATGACAGTGGAAGCCAGAAAAGCACTGCAGGTAGTTGAACAGAGGTTGCAGGATGCTTGCCTAAATAGGATTGAGGAAGGAAAAGATTTTGCCTTATGCCTTTTACCCACATTCAGGCAACCCACATGGGTACTATGGCAATCAGGTCCACTGTTGTGGATACACCCAAAGGTATCGCCTAGTAAAAGTATAGAACATTACCCTACAGCAGTAGCTGGTTTAGCTCAGAATGGCATCCAGCAGTCCATTCAGTATTTTGGGCATGCACCAGCCATACACAGCAGCACAGGTTAATACCCTGTGTGCTGTTGTTGATGATTG
>PVIH01024095.1:0-23496 GCA_004025045.1 Sigmodon hispidus
GCTGTACAACCCAATGTAATCTATGTGCATGCTCTGAGTGTCTAGATATGTCCCTGTACGAATGTGCTGAGCTCCTTTTATAAGCAGGCTCTGCCCACTCCTTGCCCTGTCTGCCAACTCCCATTCAGAGACCACCTCTATGATCTCTCTCTCTCTGTCTCTCTGTCTCTCTCTCTCTCTCTCTCTCTCTCTCTCTCTCTCAGTGTGTGTGTGTGTGTGTGTGTGTGTGTCTGTCTCTCTCCTTTCGCACCACTTTATGGTCTGTTGTCACCATCAGTAAATATAACAATTAATCACAGTCATCCCTGTCATCAGGGACAAGGAGGAGAACATACAGACTTAAGAGGATGACCAAATAAGGACAGAGCCTGGGATTTATTCAGGACTGTTACAAAATGGAAAACTGTTGCCTGAAGCAACTACCAACTAATCCTAACCAGTTAGAAGTTACTAACCTGGTTGCCACTCACATAAGCCCATCTTATCTAAGAAGAGCTAGTTTCCTTAAATACTACCCTTAGTTAGCCATAAAAGGAGTTCTTACTTCCCTCTGAGCACCAACATTATCTTATCTTTGTCTGGGACAGATGATCCCAGGATACTAGAATAATAAAATGCTTTTGACAATTCAATATGTGGATGGTGGTCTTTTGTGTACTTTTCCAGGACACCAAGAGTACCAAGGCTTCTAAAAAAGTCAGAGGGCGAAAATCATGTTTGAGAGTAAAGTCTTTTCCACGGAAGTGGTCACAGACTCAGGGAAGCAATTAAGCCAACTTTCCCGAGACAACTGAGGGGGGAGAACTGAACAGCTGCTATTGTGGAATAGAAACTAAAATGATCGGTGGATTAGAATGTTGATCTGTTGTGGGTGGAACAGATAGGTAGAATTCAGGCATGGCCACACCAAACTCCATGAGAGCCTTGGATGTCTTGGCACCAATGAAAGGATGAAACTGCGAAGTGGGTACCTTTGGCTGGCCCTGCCACTGTATGCCTCTAAGAGAACACAACAGGTACAACAGAGTTAATGCAAGAGGTCTGTTGGAGGAGATAGAGGGGTGAATAAAAGAGCAAAAGGTCATCTTGGAGTGGAGACATGAGAGAGACAGATAAACAGACAAAAGAGCAAGACAGGTCTGTGACTGGTGGACACTTTGAAAAAGTGTTCCTGTCACGTAACTGAAGGCATAACTGAAGGTGGAAAGGCCTCTAGCAGCAGGTGATGAGCAATGTAACTGCTGCGGCTGAGGCAGGTTGCTGTCAGCTAATGCTCCTAGCTGGTCCAAATGCTGAGGGTAAGTGTCTCTTGAGTGCTGAGTCTAAAATAGGATATCTATGTCACCCTTATCAAGCTTCTGGAAACCTTCTAAAAAAGATGAGGCATAAAGATTATTTTAACAGCTGGAAAATGGGGAAGAGAGCTCAGAAATATGTTTAGTGGGAAGAATCAATGGTTCATTTTCAGCTTTGAGCAAAGATTTCAATTATTTTTCTTGATCAACTAACACTAGTTCTTTAGATAACAACTTACCCTTTCTCCAAAGCAATTATTTCAGGAGAAATTAAAATAATAAGCATTTACTATTTATATGCATTTTTCTATCTATATTGAGATTTTGACAATATTTTTTAACCTCTTCCTTCTCTCAATTTTTATAAAGAATCGCTCAAATGATTGCTTTCTGTATATATGTAATTCCTGGACTAACAGCATTTACCAAATGTGACCCACAACTTTCTGATCTTATTTGTGAATCTGATGGTGAGTATGGGATGGTATGTCATGTACTCAGTGTACTCCTTCAGTAACTGACCACCAAGAGAACCTATGTTCTTGTTTATGGTTTTCATTCTTCAGATTTAAGAGACAAAAGGCTGGTGTTATCCTATGGCGTTGGGAGCTCTGGTGACTGTACCTTTGTACATTTGCATCAGTACCAAACCCTCCTGAGTCTGTCTGTCATCTGATGTTGTCTGGGTGGAGGACACCTGGAGAAGCATTAGTATACGTTCCTTTGCACAACAGAGATCAGGCCTCTACTCTTGCCTGTTGCTTTTATATTAAAAAAGGGGGAACTGTAGGGAGCTGCATACAGCCACACCTTAAGATGGCGTTGGCCTTGAGAGCTCTCCCTGGTAAACAACTCCATATTTGGCTAAGGCCAAGGATCTGGCTTGCTTCTGCATATCTGAGCCTATCAGTGATGCCCACATGGCTATCTTGGATTGGAAGCCCTGAGGGTATTTTGCTAAGAACAGGCTTCCCCCCCCAGGGTCGTTCGTGAGAGAATGGTTGTTTGTCTGAGTGAGTGAGTGAGTGAGTGAGAGAATGAGCGAGTGAAAGATAAGAAGAAACCAGATTGTAAAAGGCCCGAATAAACTGCAGACAGAAGGATCCGGTGTTGTGTGTTCCTTGCTGGCCGAGGTGGCATGCGACAATACAGATGCCCTCAAGTTGTTCATGCTCCTGTTAATCCTGTAAGAAACTCCAATAAACTTTTTTGTTTGCCAAGCTGATCTTTCATAGAACTATTACTTTAATCTGTCATCAGATTTAGTGAATGGAAGTTCCTTGGTTTCTTCCCAACAAAAGTGACTCAACACCTAGATCAAGAAGACTCAGTTCAACTTAAAGACAGCAACATACACTTCACACATTGGACAGCACATTAAAGAATATGTCTCTCTGTGAGAGTATGTAGCCTCAACGTGCAGATACATAAAACAAAAGCAAAATAGTACAAAAATAGTACACAAAGGCAGATTATTGAACTAAGGGAGTTTCAAGCATAGTCTAGCATTTGAAAGCAGTAATGACAGAAAGTCATTAGGTGAGCTAAAACATTGACTTGGTGTTATTAATGTCATACAGAGTAATAACAATTTTTTGGAAGGCATATAATACGTTTCCACATCCTGGAGAAAGTAATTAACAATGTATACTTTTTCAGACATAAAAGGCAGTGAACAAAGCATAGCTAAATCAATGACTTGTGTCGGTGCAGCTATAGGTTTGAGGACCCACTTCCTGGAGAGCAAGTTTAGTACATGGCACTATGCACCAAACAGTCGGTATTAACTGCTTCCATTCTTTAGTCCAATGTGCCAGAGAAATTCAAAGTTTGGGTGGGTTTGCACAAGAACATAAAGCAAGATAATATATTGAGAGAGGGGAAGGAGTCTGTGACAGATGGAACATTTTGGGAACTGCTGTCTTTGGATAGAGAAGATATATTTTGCATGGAACAAAACTTTTAAGTGTTTGTCTTTGAAGCTGCATTCTATATTTTGTCACTTAAGACTCTTAAATATGTTTATAATATGGAAACAAAACATTTTCTCTACTCATTTATGTTAGGAAACTAGATCTAAAGTATATTTCATTATTTACAAATTGAATGTAATTTGTAAATTTACATTCTTGGTGCTATCACTAGGTAAAATTGATACCCTGGAAAACTTAGAAGTGATTTCAATGGCAATAACCTACATATTAGATGGGTTGCTTGAGGAAATATTTTTCAAAGATACATTTTGTAAGTGGGATGCCTCCTCTTGAAGTCTCATTTATCAAAGTTAATATCAAAAAAGCTAAATTTAAAAGTTAAAATTAAAACATTTATCATATAGTTAATCAACATTTTTAGGAAAAGTATAACCATATATTATATGGTTATACATAAGAACAAAACTGCATAATTTCCTATTTATTTTAATTCTGTATGGTAGCTTATTTTATATGCAATAAAAGTTCTGTATGTGGTTGCTTTCATCAAGAGTAAAAACATAATGTCTCAAGGTTAAGTTATCCAGCAATGGTGGTATTTGAGTGTTGGAAAATGTTACCAAAGAGAGTTATAGGATACAATATAATAAATACTATAAATACTAGAAGTAATTTGTTATGTAATCTATGAGTATAAGCATTGTAAATTACCATGATCAGAGTCTGGCATGGTTGTTGCTGTCTTAAAACCCTATTTCTTACAGAGGACTATCAGAAGACTGTGAATACTAAAACTTCTTGAATGACAAGGAGGGCTCAGAAAATGATGCTCAAGTTTCTGTCTCTTCATGAAGGTTTATTATATGATATCAATTGTTGGTGGGTGAGGTTCTTATTTTGTGGTATAGCTGCTCCACAAGTTTCCCATATTCATGTAGGAAAGTCCTCACCCATTCTTCTATAAGTAACCCTAGTTAAACTCTATGGTTCACTGGACACTGGCAAACTTTGATTGGTTCTCCTACTTTGAACCCACTCTTTCTATCTTCTTAGATTTTCAGAATCTTCCCAATCTTATAATATTTCACATGTATGTGTAGGTTTTTTTCACTCTTTGGGATCCCAGTACCCAGGTCCCAAGTAAATACAGGAAGACTTATTCTTACTTATGAATTCCCTTCATAATTCCATTCTTAGCTTGGCTTGTTTCTAGCCAGCTTTTCTAACTCAAATTATCCCATTGCTCTTTAACTGCATTTTGCCACTGGGCTTTTTACCTTTTTTTATTCCATATATCTTTCTTTCCTTCTTACTTCATGGATGACTGTGGTTGGCCCCTGGCATCCTCTGCCTTCTCCTTTTTCATCCTCCTATTCTGTCTATCCTTGGTCTCTCCTTCTACTTATTCTCTCTGCCTGCCATCCCTGCCTATCCTTTCTCCTGCCTTGCTATTGGTCATTCAGCTTTTTATTAGATCAATCAGATGTTTTAGGCAGGCACTGTAACAGAACTTCACAGAATTAAGCAAATGCAACATAAAAAATATAGCACCTTTGTATCATTAAACAAATATTCCACAGCATAAACATATGTAATGCATCTTAATCCAATATTTCACGATATGTATTACTGTAATAATAGTACTATATGTGCTACACTTTAGGTCTTGATTCATCAACATGCACATGTACCTACTCAATGAAGCACAACACTAAGAATTCAGCCTCTCTAGACTCCCATTCCTTCTCCTGAGACAGGTTTGAGTGCTTGATATTAGTTACCCACAGTAACTCCTCTTCCTGCTGGATCTGAAAGCACAGATATGTCATAGGCTTTTTGAATTTCTCTTGGCATGGGTCCACATGTGGTTGTACTTGAACTTTATGAGAAAATTAGGACCCTACTCTTACTGCTACTCTGTGGAAAGTTAAATAGTTCTATCTTGTTCCACCCCATAGCAAAGAAAGACCTTAGGTAAGGTGAGATGCATAGATATCAGGGGGTAAGCAAGACTGCATATGGTAACTGATCATAAGTCAAGTCAGTTCCTGGGTTGAAGACCACTCCCACAAGCACAAATCATGGAAGCCATGCTGCCAGAGTAAAAGCATCACCTCCAACAGGGAAAGCCTTCAAGTATCCTACCTAGCATCCCTGCCACCCTTACAACAGTGGTCTTAGTTCCCAGAAGAAGTAGGACCCAGCCTTGAGCTCCCATGAAAAAGAGAGCACTGAAAAACATAAACTTTGAAGAGAAAGCATAATAATAAAAAGGTTTAATGATTTATTTATTTTTAGTTTATGTGCATTGGTTTTTTTGCCTGTGTGAGGGTGTCAAATCTCCTGTATCTGGAGCTGTCATGTGGGTTTTGGGAATTGAACCTAGGTTCTGTGGAAGAGCAGCCAGTGCTATTAACTGCTGAGCCATCTTTCCAACCCCACAAAAACTTTTCTTAATTTTCAACAATCGTCAACTTGAGTATAATAGAATATGAGACTATCACAATAGATTGCATCACTAAAACCTTCCTTTTTTCTTTGGATCATCAAAACACCTATCTCCCTTTTATGAATACACTTCCCTTTTATAAATACATGCTTAGTATCAATTGTGTGCTATCTATGACCATAAGCAATTATAGAAAACAGATACAATTCTCATCAAAATGCCTTTGAGTTTAAAGACAGGGCTCTCTTTTTAATATGAGGAAACTGACTTCATCAAGTATACGGTCACAAAGCTAAAATGCAAAAATCAGCTGACTGCAAAATTTATTTCTGACCCAAAATATGGTGCTTTTTGATGATGCATGGATAACACTGAATGAAATTTTACAATAGAAGACAAATTGTCTTTTGATTATGTGTTGGTAAAGGTCAGAGACTTAACTCACTTTTGCCACAACTATTACACTAAATCACTGGATGTTAACATCTTTCTTCCAAATTAAGTGTTCCCATGTTTGCCTTCAAATATGTTAGTAGTTATGTTAAAAGATAGATTGGTATGTATGAAGATACATACTGTGAAATAAAGGGGAAGGTTAGCACACTGAATGATCCACATCATTATAAAGTCTCTAAGGCAGACTTGATCCAGCTGCCAAAGAAGAAACATGTAATAGACCCAGTAAAATTTTAAAAATTATATGTGAGGGACTTCTCTCCAGACTGTGTAACCTGTGTCCAGAGCTGAGTGAGAGGGGGGCATCTCTCCGGTCTGTGCATCACATGTCCAGAGGGAATGAGAGCCTGAGAGACTCCTTCCCCAGCAATCCCAGGGGACACATAGCTGATGGCTGGGGTCCTACTTTCAAGGCAAGTTGAATTATCATAAACAGATGTCCCTCCGGATATTGCAACCTGTGTCCAGAGAGAAGTAAGAGATGGACATCTCTCCAGACCATATGACCCAGTGGCCTGAACAGAGTAAGAGATCTTGCAATCTCCGTGTTCAGAGCAGACAGAATATACACAACCTCTGGAATCATAACTGACTAAGATCTGACCAAGACCTGACTAACAGTGAACCAAGGAAGCAATGGGCAGATGCCAGTGCAAGATTACATATAACAATATAAAGAACAACAGGCACCACCAGAAGAAGCTGATGTCTCTACAACACCAAGACCTGAACAGAGAAATGAAGAGGAAATAGAAGGAAAAAAGCATTTAAAATACCTTTATGAAGATTATAGAAGCCTTAAAAGAGGATATAAAAAAATTCCCTTAAAGAAACAAAAAAATACAAACAAAAAAAAACTAAGAAATGAACAAATCCTTGAAAGAAAATCAAGAAAAGAAAAAACAACAAATGGGAGAAACACTCCAGAAACTAAAAATTGAAATAGAAGCAATAAAAAAGGCATAAATGAGGCAAAGGTGGAAATAGAAAACCTGAAGAAAAGAACTGGAACTATAGATATAAGCATATCCAACAGAATCCAAGAGATGGAAGAGAGAATCTCTGCAGTGGAAGACTCACTGGTAGAAATAGATAAGTCATGTAAACACACATAAAACCAAAAAAGCCATAACACAAAACATTCAGGAAATTTGGGACACCATGAAAAGACCAAACCTGAGAATAATAGGAATAGAAGAAGGAGAAGAATACCAGCTCAAAGGCACAGATAATGTATTCAATAAAATCATAGAAGAAAACTTTCCCAATCTACAGAAGGAAATGTGTATAAAGATAAAAGAAGCTTACAGGACACCAAATAGATTAGACCACCCAAAAAATGTCTGCTTGTCACATAATAATCAAGCCACAAAATATACAGAACAAAGAAAAAATATTAAGAGCTGCAAAAGAAAAGGACCAATTTGCCTATAAAGGCAGGCCCATCAGAATAACTTCAGACTATTCAATAGAAACAATGAAAGAAAGAAGGTCATGATCAGAAGTTATAAAGACACTGAAAGAATGTGGCTGCAAAATCAGACTACCCAGCAAAACTATCAATCACCATAGATTGAGTAAGCAAGATATTTCACGAAAAAGACAGATTGAAACAATACCTATCCACAAATCTGGCCCTTCAGAAAGCACTAGAGGGAGAACTCCAACCTACGGAACCCATATACTAGCATGAAACCACAAACAATCGATAATGCCACAGAAGAAAGGCCCAAAGAAAGGAAATATACACAAGCTACCACCAAAAATATTAGGGAATAACAATCACTGGTCATTAATATCCCTTAATATCAATGGATTCAATTCACCTATAACAAGACATGCCCTAACACAATGGATACAAAAACAGAAGCCATCCTTCTGCTGACACAAGAAACAAACAACAACCACAAAGACAGACACAGGCTCAGAGTAAAGGATTTGGAAAAGATCTTTCAATCCAATGGCCCCAAGAAAGAAGCTGGTGTTGCCATTCTAATATCTAACAAAGTAGACTTCAAACTAAAATCAATCAAAAAAGACCAAGACAGACATTACTTATTCATCTCAGGAAAAATTCATCAAGATGAGATTTCAATCCTGAATATTTATGTCCCTAATAGAAGGGCACCCTCATATGCAAAGGAAACATTACTAAAGCTTAAACCCCACATCAAATGTCGCACTCTAATAGTGAGAGATTTCAATACCACACTTTCACCTTTGGATAGGTCAACCAGACAAAGACTCAACAGAGAAATAAGGGTCCTAACATATATTATGATGCAAATGTACTTTATAGATATTTACAGAATCTTCCACCCAAACACAAAGAAATATACATATTTCTCAGCACCCCATGAACTTTTTCTAAAATTGACCACATACTTGGTCATAAAGCAAATATCAACAAATACAAAAAGTGGGAATAACCCCTTGTATCATATCAGACCACCATGGTCTAAAGTTAGAATTCAACAACAACAAAAATCACAGAAAGCCTACCAACTCATGGAAACTGAACATCTCTATATTGAACCACCACTGGGTCAGAGAAGAAATGAAGAAAGAAATCAAAGACTTTCTAGAATTTAATGAAAATGAATCCACAACATAACCAAACTTATAAGACACAATGAAAACAGTGTTAAGAGGAAAATTCAAAGCACTAGATGCCTATATGAAAAACCAAGAGAAATCTCACACAAGAGACCTAACAACACAGCTGAAGGCTTTAGAAGAATTAGAAGCAAACTCACCTAGAAGAAGTAGACAGCAGGAAATAATCAAACTTAGAGCTGAAATCAGTACAATTGAAACAAAGAGAACAATACAAAGAATCAATAAGTCAAAAAAGTTGGTTCTTCAAGACTAGAACATAGCTAATTGACACAGTGCCTCACTTCTGCATTGATGGCTTCTGGCAGAGGGATGGGTAAGGAAAGACTTGTTTTCTTTAAGGGTCTGGCCACAGGGAGATTAATTATGCATCAGTAAGCAAATAAGCAGCATGAATGGGCAGTTTTGTAAATAGGGAGATCATAAGAGTGAGCATGATATTGAGAGGTCTGATATCTGAGTTTGATGGTGTACATGATGTAAAAACAGCAAATAATAAATATATATATATGAAAAAATTTTAAGAAAAGGAAAAAAATAAAGTGTTTAACTAAATGGAAAAAAAGTTGGTTCTTTGAGGAAGTCAACAAGATAGTCAAACCCTTATCAAAACTAACAAAAAAGCAGAGAGAGAGTATCCAAATTAACAGAATCAGAAATCAAAAGGTAGACATAACTACAGATGCCCAGGAAATCAGGAGAATTATCAGGTCACACTTTGAAAATCTATAATCTACTAAAATGGAAAGCCTAAAAGAAATGGACAGTTTCCTTGACATTCACCAATTACCAAAATCAAATCAAGATCAGATTAAAGACCTGAACAGACCTACAACATCAAAGGAAATTGAAGCTGTTATTAAAAGTCTCCCAAATAAAAAGCCCAGGGCCAGATGGTTTCAGTGCAGAATTCTATTCAGACATTCAAAGAAGAACTAATACCAATACAGCAGAAACTGATCAAATGCTGCCAAACTCTTTTTATGAGGCCACAATCACCCTAATACCCAAGACACTCAAAGATGCAACTAAGAAAAAGAATTACAGACTAATATCCTTCATGAACATTGACACAAAAATACTCAACAAAATTCTGGCAAACTGATTACAACCACATGTAAAAAGGTCATCCACCATGATCAAGAAGGCTTCATCCCAGAAATGCAGGGATGTTTCAACATACAAAAAACTGTGAATGTCATCCATCATATAAACAAATTGAAGGGAAAAAACTACATGATCATCTACTTAGATGCTGAAAAAGCCTTTGACAAAGTCCAATTCTCCTTTATGATAAAAGTCCTGGAATAGAACAGGAATACAGAGAAAATACCTAAATATAATAAAGGTGATATACATGAAGCCAATGACCAACATCAAACTAAATGGAGAAAAACTCAAAGCAATCCCACTAAAATCAGGAACCAGACAAAGCTGTCCCCTCTCCCCTTATCTATTTAATACATTCTTGAAGTTCTAGTCAAAGCAATAAGAGAATTAAAGGAGATTAAAGGGATACAAATTGGAAAGGAAGAAGTGAAACTATCTCTATTTGCAGATGATATGATTGTATACATAAGTGACCCACAAAATTCTTCCAAAGAACTGCTACAGCTGATAAACACCTTCAGCAATGTAGCAGGACACAAGATTAACTCAAAGAAATCAGTAGCCCTTCTAATGATAAAAGGGCTGAAAAAGAAGGAAAAGCTCTTCCACAGGAGGCCTACACGCCGCCGTTTGTGCCGCCGCCATGTCTCTGGTGATCCCTGAGAAGTTCCAGCACATTTTGCAAGTACTCAACACCAACATCGATGGGCAGCAGAAAATAGCCTTTGCCATCACTGCCATTAAGGGTGTGGGGCGGAGATATGCTCATGTGGTGTTGAGGAAAGCAGACATTGACCTCACCAAGAGGGCTGGAGAACTCACGGAGGATGAGGTGGAACCCGTGGTCACCATCATGCAGAATCCACGACAGTACAAGATCCCAGACTGGTTCTTGAACAGACAGAAGGACGTGAAGGATGGAAAGTACAGCCAGGTTCTAGCCAATGGTCTAGACAACAAGCTACATGAGGACCTAGAGCGACTGAAGAAGATTAGGGCCCATAGGGGGCTGCGCCACTTTTGGGGCCTTCGAGTCCGAGGTCAGCACACCAAGACCACTGGCCACCGCGGCCGTACTGTGGGTGTGTCCAAGAAGAAATGAGCCCCTGGGCCTTGGCTGTTAATAAATAGTTATATACCTGTGGGGGAAAAAAAGAAGTAAGGGAAACATTACCCTTTATAATATCTGCAAATAGCATTAAATACCTTGGTGTAACTCTAACCAAAGAAACAGCAGGCCTGTTTGAGAAAAACTTTAAATCACTGAAGAAAGAAATTGAAGAGGATATCAGAAAATGGAAAGCTCTCCCATGTTCCTGGATAGGTAGGATCAACACAGTAAAAATGGCAATTTTACCAAAAGCAATCTACAGATTCAATGCACTGCCCATCAAAATCCCAACACAATATTTTTTGGACCTGGAAAGAACAATACTCAATTTCATTTGGAATAACAGGAAAGCCAGGATTGCCAAAACAATTTTGCTTAACAAAAGAACCTCAGGAGGCATCACCATCCCTGACTTCAAGTTATACTATAGAGCTACAGTAATAAAAAGCAGCCTGGTACTGGTATAAAAACAGACTTGTGGGCCAATGGGATTGAATTGAAGACCCTGACATTAACCCACAAACCTATGGACACCTGTTTTTTTTGACAAAGAAGTCAAAAATATTCATTGTTAAAAAAGATAGTATCTTCAGCAAATGGTCTTGGCATAAGTGGATGGCAGTGTGTAGAAAAATGCAAATAGATCTAAGCCTGTCACCCTGCACAAAACTCAAATCCAAGTGGATCAAAGACCTCAACATAAACCCAGCCACACTGAACTTGATAAAAAAGAAAGTGGGAAATACCCTCCAACGAATTGCCACAGGTGACCACTTCCTAAATATAACACCAGTGGTACAGACACTAAGAACCACAATCAATAAGTGGGACCTCCTGAAACTGAGAAGCTTCTGTAAAATCAAGGACACAGTCAATAGGACAAAATGACAGCCTACAGAATTGGATAAGATTCTCACCAACCCTACAAGTGACAGAGGACAAATCTCTAAAATATATAGAGAACTAAAGAAACTAGAGCCCAAAGCCCTAAATAACCCAATCAAAAAATGGGGTTCAGAACTAAAAAGGGAATTCTCAGCAGAAAAATTACAAATGGCTGAAAGGCACTTGAAAAAAAATGCTTAACATCTTTAGCCATCAGAGAAATGCAAATCAAAACTACTTTGAGATAGCACCTCACACCTGTCCGATTGGCTAAGAAAAAAGACACAGGTGACAGCCTATGCTGGAGAGGTTGCAGAGCAAGGGGAACACTCTTCCATTGTTAGTGGGAGTTTAAACTTGTCTAGCCACTTCGGAATGAAGTATGGAGGTTTCTCAGAAAACTGGAATCAATATCCCCAAGGATCCTGCAATACCACTATTGGGCATATACTCCAAAGGTGCACATTCACACCCCAAAAGCATTAGCTCAACTATGTTCATAGCAGCATTATTCGTAATAGCAAGAACCTAGAAACAACCTAGATGCCCCTCTACTGAGGAATGGATTAACAAACTGTGGTACATCTACACAATGGAGTACTATGCATCAGTATGAAAAAAAAAAGATAACCTAAACTTTGCAGGCAAATAGATAGATTTGGAGAATATCCTCCTGAGTGATGTCTCACAAACACAGAAGGATGTGCAGGGGATGTAATCACTCATTAGTGGACCTTAAGCAAAAGCAATCTTATTTCATTCTTAAGCAAAAGCATTCTTATTTCATTAAAAGGGGAAACCTTTAGTATGAATGTCTTGGATCTTCAGCTTTCTTTATAATGATACTATTTGGAACCAGTATCCATTGGTATTTGGTCTCCTAAAATCACACTGAACTTGCTCCTGTGCCATCCACTTCTAAGAATTAAATACAATGAATAAATGAGGAAAAAATAAGAAAAGTTAAGTGACAGAAACTTTAAAAAGGCATATATTTCTGGCCCAAACTCCCAGTCCAGTCAAAGGGAGTGAGGAGGGATTATATAAGCAAAGGAGTCAAGGTGATGATGGGGAAACCCACAGAGACAATTGAGCTACTGAGAGCTCATGGGCTCTGGACTGACAATTGGAAATCTGCATGGGACTGAACTAGGCACTCTGAATGTGGAAGACAGTGTGTGGCTTGGGCAAATTGTGGGACCTCTGGCAGTGGGACCAGGATTTATCTCTAGTGTATGAACTGGCTTCTTGGAGCCCATTCCCTATAGAGGGATACTTTGCTCAGCCTTCATATGGTGGATGGGTTTAGTCCTGTCTCAACTTTATACACAGATTATATTGACTCCCTGTGGGAGTCCTTACCCTCTCTGAGAAGTGGATGAGGGGTAGGGTAGGGAGAAGCTGGGGGCTAGTAGAAGGAGGGGAAAGGGGAAATGTGGTTGGAATGTAAAATAAAAAACCTTTTAAATAAAAAATAAAGCTTTCAAAAAAAAGTCTCTAAGGCAGGAGAGAGTATATGAGCAAAGGGATCAGGCTCATGAGGAGGAGACCCCCAGAGATGGTTGACGCAATTATTGAGAGCTCACTGACTCTTAAATAATCACTAAGGAACTTTCATGGAAAGGAACTAAAACCATTCAAAGGTAGATAACTGTCAAATGGCATGGGCAGTTTGTGGAGCCTCTTGCAGTAGGATCAGACTATGTTCCTGGTCCTTTAACTGACACCTCAGAACCCATTCCGTACAGAGAAACGCCTAACCCAGCCTTAGTACTGGGATGAGGGAATCGGACCTAACTCAACTGGATATCCCAGACTGAACTGACCCATCTTGGGACTCCTTGCTCTCCTTGGGGAATGGATGGGAGGATGGGGTGGGAGGAGGCTGAGGGAGGACTGGGAGGGACTGGGAGGATCAAAGGGGAGGGGAACAGAGGTAGACATGGAAGAAAACTTTTTAAATAAAAAATGAAAAAAATAAGTCTCCAGGCATATGTAGTTATGAAAAAATATGACAGAGTTGTGTAATTGAATAGAAACTGTCTATTATAGTCAGCCAGAAAAATGGCTCTGGGGGGAAAAGAAGACACCAGTGGCAGGGATAACTTTACAATGTTTATAAAGAGTGAAGATGATGGTAGAAATGTGTGAATTTTTAACATGTGAGGGGAACTGGTAGAATAAAATTAACCTTGAATTTAAAGGGTTTTCCATGTTTCTCAATTCTTTACCAACTATTTGAACATCTGTTTTGCCCTCTGCATATTCTAGTTACTAAGAAACTAACTTTAGAAAAAATAATGAATACAAAATAGACTAAGGACTTAGATGTAATATCTGACATCATAACACCACTATTAGGAAGAAAAGAACACATATCCAAATTTCTTGGATATTTGCATGAGAACTGACTTTTTGGATATGACATTGAAAGCATGTACTATTAATGCAAAAGAAAGACAAGTGAGATACTGAAACACTTTTTATAGGGGAAAGAAACAAAACAATAAATGGTGCTATGAGATTGTAATATTATCAAATCTCATGTGATTAGAATTGTGAAAATATTAAATCTTAACTGTTATCACAGAAGATATACAAAGAATATAAGTGAAAATATCAACTGTTTTGTGAATGTTCTCTACAGACAAGTTGAAATTCATATAAACACAAGTTATTCTGAAATAAAAATCATTAATAACAGTTACTATCACAGAAGATGAATTCACATTTATTTGGCTATTGATTTTAAATTTTGGTTGACAAAATAATTGCTACAGTTATTTATGAGTTTCCTTTATTCTGTGCAATTGCCATATTTTGGGACACTTCTCAAATTGTTAGTGTCATCACTGGATCTTCTTTAGACTGTTTTTATGAATGGTTTTATGCATTCCCATAATTGATGCATGTAATGATGTAATTTCTTCAATGTTACAAATATGTGGAAAAAGTACATGTGAATGTTCATCTTGTAGTTGATAAAGTAACATATTCAAGAAGGCAAGGCAGAAGTTCAATAAGAATTATTTCATGATGTATAATTTGATGTGTATAATGACAGCCAGATATAGCCAAATAAGTCATAATTAGAAATCCATCTAGTTATTTTCTTTCTTCTGTTCCTTTATTTTTTCCTCTTCTTTTTTACGTTCATCATCATCGTCATCGTCATCATCATCATCATCATTGTCTGCATCCGTGATCCAATAATGATCTCTAAACATTGTTGCAGGAGTAGAACTTTCACAACCCCATCCCCTCTTCATATACATCTGCTCAAGGGTGCTTAGTGTAGTGTCCTCCTTGCTTATGAAGTATTTCCAGTCAGTTGGGTCATAAGCTTCCTCAACAACTTCTGGATTACTAATATTTTCTCCTTCATGTTCAGGTTCATTGAGATCTGTTATAGGGTCTTCATTTCCTAGTATTTTCAACTGGTTGTTTTTCAGGTATGATGATTCACATCTGATCTCCTTGCAGGCTTTATTATTTTCTTGTGGTCTTTGGAGTTTAATAACATAGTTAGAATCTTGTTTGGAGAGTCTGGTGTCCTTCACTTTGCTTGTTTTCCTACCAGACTTGTGATCAAATGTATACAGATCAGTTTTCTTGACAGGTGATTCTTCATAGCTTAGTTGATTTTCATATCCTGTGTCACTTTGTTGCATTGGGTCTCGCCAAGGTTCAGCCCATTCACAGAGGTCATCCCCTCCTTTGTATATATATTTATAATAAATAGAGCTAATCATATCCTGCCTCCTGTGTTTGCCATCATGAAGCCAACTGCCTTCACATGTCCAGGGAAGCTTGTGAGGTTCCAGATCTAATTTTCCTTGAGACTGTTTGCCATAGTTGGTGGGCTGCTTGGTTGCTTCCCTGTGATCTTCCCAATATGGCCATTTGTTCTCCAGCAACCGGCTAGGTTTTGGTGTTTCCAGAATTTTGATTAATATGTCTTCAGAATTCTCTTCTCCTCGAGGCCAGGGAGCCAGAAGAGGCTGATTCTGGCGAAAACCTATGTCGTCCCAGAAGGTTCTACGTGTGTGCTGGACTGGCAAAAGTGGCTGATATGGTCCTGAGTCCTCAGTCATCTTTCTTTGGTTCTTGTTGGTGACAGGACTGCGCATTCCACGAGAAATTGTAGGGAAAAAGGTACCCTCCATACTGCGTGGGGCCAGTCCTTCACTTGGTGTCCCAAATTTCCTGAAGTCATCTGGCCGTTCCTTAACATAGAGTCGATGCTGGCCCTCTACAGAGGTGGGCAACCTCAGCTGCTCTTTCTTGTGTTTTAAGAGAAACTTCGAAGACTCCTTCCACACAGACTTGCCAGTCGTGTCCTGAGATGTTGACTTTAGTGTCCTCCGGGCCTGGCTCCCTGGCAGCCTGTGGTCTCCCATATTCTTGGCTGTGGAGCCACAACCTCAGCCTCAGGGATTTGTTTTGTTGAGACTACTCAGTTGCTAGGAGATCTGGACTGAATATCTAGGATTCTACTGTGACAAGCAAGGGAATGCCCCACCAGCAGCCCCCTCCCTTTTGCTAAGGACTTTCAGATTATTTCTGTCTTGACCTAAATTTCAAAAAATGTTTCTATGGAAATGTGTATTCAGTATTATTTTTATTTACCTAAAATCATACATAATACACATGTGTGTGTATGTGTGTGTGTGTGTGTGTGTGTGTGTGTGTGTGTGTGTATTAAAGAAATTTAAACCAACTAGGTTGGCAATGCTCCCCATAAGAATGATGATAGATTAGCAAAATCCCTTGTGTAGACGCCAGAAACCTCCATTTGAATAGTTGTTCAGATAAGTTCAAATAACTCCCCAAACAATATAGATTATAGACAACCCCTTGCCTTTTAGAGGTTGAGGGTAAGCCCTGTTGCTGAAGATACCACACAGTTAGGAGCCATGACTAAGATGATTTGACCTGGATGCAGCCAGAAAACCTCTTACCTACACCATAGCTTTCATGGTTGCAGAGAATACAATGCAAGGTTCCAAGGGAGGGAAGCAATTAAACATTCCCACCTAGCCACAATACTCAAAACTGTGACAATTATCACTATGACAAGAAAATCATAAAGGTACAATGACTGGCACTCACTTTTCTGTGGCTCTCTCATTAACTTAAGGGAAACCATGTGTGGTACTGGAAAGCTAGACAACTTCCTAGGGATAATGAGATCAGAAAAGAATCTACTACCACCACTTTACTAGACCAGCATAATTCCTCATAACGTTCTAAATCTTAACCTTATACCCACAGAAAAATGCAGCTACCACTCTTTATTAAAGAAGCCTCTCTCTACAACAAATGGAGACCTTCACAGAAAAACCACAATTGGACACAATACAGAGATCAACAGATGATGGTGAGTCCAGCCCCAGTGGCTACATCTGTATCACAGTGTCTGTATCTATGGCTCAGAGAACATCAAGGAAGAGGGGGCAGATAGAGTGTGAGAGCCAGAATACCAGGAAGTCTGCTGTGCAACAGTCACTTGTAATGATATGCTACATATTTAATAAAACTTGGAATATCAAGAGATAACTCACAGTCAAAACTAAGCAGAGATAGCTCTGGGAGTTCCAGGGATAACAGAGTAGTGGTAACTCACATAGCTCCTGGGAGTTCTGTATCTCTGAGTACAAAGTTAAACAGCTGGGTTTTGATGGTATACACCTTTAATCCCAACACAGGGAAAGCCAGGAGTGGTGACCTAAGCCTTTAATCCCATAACTCCAGAGACAGAGATCTTCCTGTGTTTCTGAGAGTTCAAGGCTGAATACCAAATAGAGTGGTTCACGCCTTTTAATACTAACCTAGATGGGATACAGCTGGACTAGAAGGGTATTTAAGGCAGGCTTAGGAAAACAGCAGCAATTAGAAGTGACCAGGAGCAGGCTGAGTAAGTTGGAAGACAGCTGGGTGAGATTTGACTGTGGTGTTTCCTCTCTCTGATATTTCAGCCTTTCCCTAATATTTGGCTCTGAGACTCTTTCATTACAATCCAAATTTGTGCAACAATCACTCCTAGAGGTGGCTGCATAGACAGACCAGAACAGTGGCAATATCAGTGGGCATATTAACATGGAAGGAGGAAAATTCACAGGGCCCTGCCCCTAGACAAAGAGCTATAGGCAACTAATGACTGTTGGGAAAAGGAGAATTAGCCTCTCCAAGGAATGAGTTCCACTATTGGTTGTCTAATCCTGAATGCTAGGCTTGAACATCTCCAACATCCTGAATCTCCATTGCAACTTGGCCTTTGTCTTTACAGTTTTATACAGTGGCCTTTCCAGGTGTCCTTACAGAGAAGCACTTTATAAAAGAAAGATGTGCTGCAAAAGTCTTAATTGCATGGTCTACTTACTTATTGCTCTGTATGAAATGGTTCGTTTTCATGCCTCTTTGATGAAAGAGTGGACTCCTCCAAAGACATGAGTTTGCAGTGTAAAATTTTTATTATATAATACTGTAAAGTTTTGGAAGAGAAACATTTGTTTTTCAAACTATATAGTAAATATGTTTTGGAGTATACTTTTGGAGTACAGATTCTATTGAAGAAGAATATGGAAAACAAGACACTCCCAGAAATATTGCAGGGAATGTTCCAATCCATATTTTCTCTTAGCCTTGACAATGGACTTGACTATTTTCCACAGTGAGCTGCCATTTTCATCAATATGTAGAGGATTCTGTGATGATAACGTTCTAATTTAGCTTAAAATGAACTGTTTCATGCAGCTGCCCATGGATTTTTAGCCTTCCCTGTGTCAGCTGAGCAAATGTTCTACAGTTTCTTCCCAGGGAATTTCTCTGTCCTTGAGAATAAGAAAGCCTGCATCTGATATGTCAGGGATGTTGGAGAGTTGTTCACTGGATCAAATCTGAAACCACAAAAACTCTGCTGCCTAAATTTTGCAGGGCTTTTCAAATATGTAACATTGAGGTCAGGTGCTGCCTATAAGCTTGGAATGCCAGCCTCCTTCTACAGCTACATAGGCATTAACCCATGCCTTGGTGGCTTGGATTTTTTCACTTATGTACTACTCTATTTCCACTTCTTAAGCTCACTTCCTTTATTGTATGCCATCCAGTCCTAGCCTTAAGTGCCTGTTTCCAGGTATTCTAAGACTTATATATTATGTGTTTCTTTTCTTTACTATGAATATTCTCAATTTTGTATTAGAGATATTACTTGCTGTTATGCTGCATGTGTGTGGGTATGTGGAGGTGGAAAGAGATATAAATCTTTCATGCTTTTGCAAAAGTTAAACACTTAAACACTGGTGTTTAGAACATGAAAACTGTCTCTGGTAAATTCAGTCCAATACAGTAATGACATGAATTACAATGATGACTTATTTACAAGTATTAACCTCAAATCTCTAACATGATTTATTTACAAGTATTAACCTCAAAACTTCAAAACAACTCCTTTATAACATGGAATGTTGAGGACACAGGGCTAGGTAGTTCTAAGTTTTATGGAAGTATTTCAATAACCCTTACACATGGAGTGTCAGACATTAAAATCTGGAGATAAAGTCTGAATTTGGAAAGAGTTTCCTGTGGTGTACCCAGCATGGTGAGGGAAAAGGATAATGATATTGGTTTAATGAGGGCGGGGCTACCAGACTAAGAAAACTCTAGGAACAGGAAGAACAGAAAAGAAACTAGCAGAGAAGCCAACAGATGCAGAGGACGGCTATGCTGCTCTAAGAAAAGGTACTGAGCCACATGGCTGAACAAGATAAGACTCATGGGTTAGTTTAAGAGAAAGAGCTAGCTAGCAATATGCCTGAACCCTAGGTCAATCAGCATAAAATTAATATAAGCCTTTGTGTGATTATTTGGTGCTAAGCGGCAGTGGGGCTATGAGTGGGCCCGAATCTCAGGGCTAGGCCCAAAAGTCTGGGCCAGAAATTTTTACAGCAGCTTAACATAAGAGTTCAGTTTGAAAAGGCATCCAACTTTTGACATTTTACCTTTGAAAATGTAGCATTAATAAAGACAAATGTATTTAAGTAAATGATATAGCCAGTGTAGGAATGGATGCCTACTGTCTTTTGTCAACAACCTTATAGGAAAATAAAAATATTGTTATGTCCTTGGT
The DNA here is from genome assembly GCA_004025045.1 of Sigmodon hispidus. Taxonomy (NCBI): domain Eukaryota; kingdom Metazoa; phylum Chordata; class Mammalia; order Rodentia; family Cricetidae; genus Sigmodon; species Sigmodon hispidus. The sequence continues at coordinate 19,985 of PVIH01024095.1, forward strand.
TACAGAAGGTCCATAGACAGCTCAGACACTACAGGGATAGAATCAATGTCAAGGTCAAAAGGGTGAATGTCTAGCCTGGCAAGATAAAGAACAACATGCACAGGTTCCATCAATACCCTCTTTCCATGTAATGAATTTATTATCAAATTCAGGAAATATTTTCTCTATAAAGCAATGTTTCTCTATGCCTTCTATTTTAGTTTCTGCCTCAAGGGTGCTGCCTTGAGTTCCTGCCCTGACTTCTGTCAATGATGGACCTAAGAGTGTTAAGGTAAAATAAACTCCATTCTCCCCAAGTTTCTTTTGGTTATGATATTTTGTCACAGAAATAGAAAGTAAACTAAAATGAGGATGTGCCCTTGGAGCAGACTGTGTGACTCCAGCTTTTCTTCTTTCTATTTTGCAACAGAGAAGCAAACTGGAATAGCAATCAGACCCTAAAGTTGAAACTCACTCAGAAGTCTACATCTCAATTGCACAGTACTGTAGAGGGAAGTTTCTCAGTCCCACCTAGCCCCCAGTCTTGATAAATCTCTCCCACCTGTGGTCCCACAACTGCTTATAAAATAATTACTCAGAGGTTTATATTAATTACAAACCATTTAGTCTGTGGCTCAGGCTCATTATTAACTAGCTCTTAGAACTTATCTCAACCCATTTCTATGAATTTGTACATCTCCATGTGATCCATGGCTTTACCTATGTCCCATTACATCTTTCTTCTTGGGCAGCTGGATCATTTCTACCAGACTCTGCCTTTCTCTCCTGTCTCTGCTTGGATTTCCTGTCTGGCTATAATCTGTCTTGCCACAGACAACAACAGTTTCTTTACTAACCAATGGTAGTAACATATATCCACAACATACAAAAAGATCACCCCAAAGCACTTCCCCTTTTCTGTCTAATCAAAAAGAAAGGTTATTTTAATATAGTAAAATTACATATAACAAAAGCAAGAATTATAATTACAATATCTAGTCTATTTATATTTGGCAAAAGTAAAGAAAATATTGTTATCTATCCTATCTTTGTGAGTCTAAAATTTGATATCTAATTTATCTTTTATCATAAATAAAGAAAAATTGTAATTATAACTATCTAGTCTTTAACTCCATCAAACATCACAGAAGGATATAATATTATCTGAGTAAATAAGAAGGGCATTTTAAGCAACTTCCCAAGTTCTAGAAATGACAAGAGTCATCTGGCTTTCTAGACAGTCACCCAAATTTCCTTTGTGACATTGGGGTATCTACTTATAGCCAACAGGCCTAGAGTCTCTGGCATACCTTTTAGTGAAGCAGAAAATTTGAAGAGCTGTTCTGTCTATTCTGAAAAAAATTGTTAGTATCTTCTCCCTGTGTCCTACAGAATGTCAAGCAGTCTCTCCTGCAAAGCAAGAAACTGAATGATCATCTTGCCCTGATTCAGCAAAGTGTAGTGGTCACTTTCCTATGGGTCCTGCATGTCCAGTTTATACAGCTTGCTGTCAAGAAATCCAGGCAAAATCAGTTTCTTGTCTAAATGACTAGTCTTTTCCACAATGTAAGCAAACTTTATAAAGAGTTTCTGTAGCGGAAAATCAGGAACTATATATGTGAACGATCGTGTCAGAGGACTGGAGATGAGCGGGGCGTGGTTAACTGGAAAGGATTCCGAAAGTAGACCTTCGAGGGAGAGGACCAGGACAGGAAGCCAGCATTCTCTCACGAGAGTTCCCGACCAGGTGCGCAGTTCAGGCCAGCGGTGCGGGAGTTCGGACGTACGGTGAGGGGATGAGGAGTTTTCCTTAGAAACACTCCGGCGCGCTGCAACCTTATCTTTTCATTTTCTCTTAAAACCATCTCTGTTTTGTAAGTGATTTTCACAAAATAAACCCTATTTAAAACATATCTCACAGCGAGTTTTTACCGCGATAAGTTTCCTCAATGCCTATCATCCTCTTTGAAGTAATAGGTACTGCCAGGAGCAGACATAATTCACTGTACAGAAAAGTTTAAGTTCTTAAAACATTTTAAATGCTATATTCTGTAGGTCGTTGAAGTATTTGAGGATTTGAAGTACCTAATTGAAATATATCTTTGTATACCTAGAAAACTTAACTAATTTGACTATAAGTTTGATTATTATAGACGACTATTAATCTGTTTTTCTTAATTATACATTATAATTTTAAATGAGTTTCATAAATATAATACCTTAAACAAGAGTAGAGCCCATCGGTTCCGCTTCCACTTCCGGGACCAGGTGCTGTCTGCCGAGTCCCAGCACACCTGTAGCAGGGGCAGATAAACTCTGCCTGTAACCATACCCACAACTCCTGCTGAGGGAATTTGGACAGCTACCCACCTCGACTCCAACTGAGTGAAAAGATAACTACAGGGGTCCCTGAAGGACAGACTCAGACCATGCCCAGAGCTGCTACTGAGGGAATTTTCATGGCTACCCACCTAGACCTCAAACTGAGTGAACAGATAACATCTGGGGTCTCTGAAGGGTAGATTCAGACCCTGACCAGAGAGGTGACAGGAGGCACACAAGCCCGAGTGCCACAACTGACCAGGAGCCATCTAATCATGAACCACTGAAGCCATGGGCAAACGTCAGTGCAAAAAATTACATAATAATACAAAGAACAACATGGTAACTCCAGAAGAGAGTGGCGATCTTACAAATACAAGACCTGAACTGAGCAATGAAGAGGAAACAGAAGGAAGCAACACTAAAAAGTCCTTTTTGATGATCATCAAAGCTCTCAAAGAAGATATGAAAAAGAGCCTTAAAGAAATAGATGAAAATACAAACAAAAAACTGGAAGAGATGAACAAATCTATGAAAGACACATGCCAGGAACTAAAAGCTGAAATAAAAGCTGAAATGGAAGCAATAAAAAAGGCACAAAATGAGGCAAAGATGGAAATAGAAAATCTGAAGAAAAAAGCTGGAACCACAGATACAAGCATAACAAACAGAGTTCAAGAGATGGAAGACAGAATCTCTGAAGTGGAAGACTCAGTAGCTCAAATAGATATATCAAAGAAAATAGTAAAACTAAAAAAGCCATAACTCAAAATGTTCAGGAAATCTGAGACACCATGAAAAGACCTAATTTGAGAATAATAGGAATAGAAGAAGGAGAAGAATACCAGCTCAAAGGCACAGATAATGTTTTCAATAAAATCTAGAAGAAAACTTCCCTAACCTGAAGAAGGAAATGCCTATAAAGATACAAGAAGCTTACAGAACACCAAATAGATATGACACCCCCCAAAAAAGTCAGCGTGCCACATTATAATCAAGCCACAAAACATATAGAACAAAGAAAAAATTTTCAGAGATGCAAAAGAAAAGGGCCAACTCACATATAAAGGCAGACCCATCAGAATAACGCCTGACTATTCAATGGAAACGATGGAAGCTAGAAGGGCTTGGTCAGAAGTTATACAGACGCTAAAACAGCATGGCTGCCAAACTAGAATCCTATACCCTGCAAAATTATCAATCACCATAGA
>PVIH01024096.1:0-23495 GCA_004025045.1 Sigmodon hispidus
TTTAGATATTAAATTGTACTTTGTAGTTGTTGTTTGTTAGCAGTAGTTTGACCTCACTTATGTTAGTACCTTTCTCTTTCCCAGACACTGTCTTATGATGATCCCTATAGTATGTAGTTTTATACCTAGTTTAGAACCTTCCTATTTAGACAAAACGGGGAGATGTAGTGGGAAATCAGGAACTATATATGTGAACAATTGCGTCAAGAGGACTGGAGACGAGCAGGGCGTGGTTAACTGGAAAGGATTCCGGAAGTAGACCTTCGAGGGAGAGGACCAGGACAGGAAGCCGTCATTCTCTCGCGAGAGTTCCCGACCGGGTGCGCAGTTTGGCCCAGCTGCGTGGGAGTTCAGACGTACGGTGTGGGGATGAGGAGTTTTCCTTAGAAAGGCTCCAGCGCGCTGCAACCTTATCCTTTCATTTTCTCTTAAAACCGTCTCTGTTTTGTAAGTGATTTTCACAAAATCAACCCCATTTAAAACATATCTCACGGTGGGTTTTTACCGCGATAAGACCTCACTTATTTTACTGTATTCTCATTGCCTCATGGGCAAATGCCAGAACTGGAAACAAGCAAAAAGTTTGTAATATGAAAAGGAAATTAAAGATATGAATTGTATGGCATACAAAAAAATTTCAAGATATGTAGATAGATTTTTGTCTGGATCACCAATTCAGAAATAATGACACAAAACTTCTTTTTTTAACTTTTAAAATGTTTTTATTATCTTTATTTATTTTACAAACTGTTTTCCATACCCACCATTGCTCTATCTTCATCCCCTCCTCTCACTCCTCTCTCAGTCTGTCCCCCCATCCCTTCCCCAGGGAGGACAAAGAATTTCAAGGTGAGTCAGTTTGGTCCCTGCATGTCCAGTTTAAGTAGTTGAGTTCCTCCCCACAATGTCAAGACTAAGTAAGGTGTTTCCCTGTAGGAAATGGTCTCCATGATGTCAATTCATGCATTGAGAATAAACTCTGGTTCCACTATAAGAGGCTTCACAAACTGCCCACATCATTTGACTGTCATCTACATTCAGAGAGTTTATTTTTCTATGAAGATTCCTCAGCTGTCATTTGAGAGTTAGTAAGCTTCCAAAAGCTCAGATCAGCCATAGGTTTCTTTCTCATGATCCCAGACCTTTGGACAAATACTCTCTCCTCTACCTATTCAGCTAGACCAGGAGCTTGACCTGGTTCTTAGCTATGGATCTCTGCTTCTGCCTCCATTTGCTGCTGGATGAAGGTTCTATAATGATAATTAGGGTGATCATTCATCTGATTATAGGGAAAGTCGTGTTTAGGCACCCTCTCTACTATTTTTATAGTCCAATGCCTTTCAGCAGATGTTGCTTCTTTCTCATAAGCATTGAGAAAATTTAAATTTAATACAGCATTATGCATTATCTATTTCTAGGAGTCTTTGTTATTCTTTTTTGTTTATTTAGCATCCTTTAGAGTTGAGTTTGATCTCTTTATGACTGCTTGCCCTGTAGAATTGTGTGGTATTTCTGCAATATATTTTATATTATAATAAGCAAAAAAATAGTTTCCTTTTACTGGAGACATATGCCAGAGCAATGTCAGTCTTAATTTTTACAGATATTCTCATGAAGTCCATGACTTCTAGCAAATGTGTGATTATAGACTCAATCTTTTCTGAACTCAAAGCAGTTGCCTATTGAAATCCTGAGGACATATATCTATTGTATGATGTACATATTTTAATTTTCCAAATTCTGTAAAATGAAATACATCCATCTGCCAGAATTCATTTCTATGTGTACCATTAGGGTTATCTCCTGCTGGCAATGGAGTTGGGTTATAGAAGGAACAGGTGGGACATCTTTTTACAATATCTTTGGCTTGTTGCCAAGTGATTGAGAAATCTCTGATATTCCAGACTGGTTTTATTAAATAGATAACATATCATCACAGATCTTGATCTATTCATGCTTCTACATGCCACCATCTAGTTATGCCAGCAGCAGTTGTTGAAGATGTCATCTTTGTTCTTTTGTATATTTTGGCCCTTTTCAAAAATTAGGTGTTCATAGTTGTGTGGAATAATGTTGAGGTCTTTGATTCCTTTGATCAACATGTCTGTCTTTATGCCTGCAACAAGCTGTTTTAATTACAATTGGTGACTAAAAAATATACCTTTCCATGAACAGTGGCTCATTGATGAAATCAGTGAAAAAGGCATTCCTGTGAAGAATGAATTCTTAATTTAAATAACAGAGAGGTCTCCAGAATATAGTTTAGCAATGAAAAAAATCAAGACATCAACCCAACAAATAATAAAAATCAGGATAGAATTCATGAAGTGGAGACTTGAAAAGCAGTGTACAAAATTAACCAACTATTTTAGTGTTGTTTCAACCTTCCTAATGCTGTAACCCCTTAATACAGTTCCTCATGTTGTGTTGCTCAATTATAAAATATTTTCATTGTTACTTCATAACTCTACTGTTGTTACTGCAATGAACATTCTTACCCTGGAAATCCTGCCTACCCTTTCCTGTCATTTAGCTTTTTATTAAATGAAGAAGAAAGTGCCTTGGCAAAGACACATCATCACAGTGTACAAAAAGATTATCCTACAACACTCACTATAGACCAATATAGCAAATGATATATATTTAAAAATTCTTTTAAATTTCAATTTAGATCATACATCACTACCTAGCTAGTTTATCTCCATGATATAAGATTGGTTATATATAAAACACCATATTAATTGAAAAAGAAAAATTATAAAACCATCTCACTAGATGCAAAAAAGATCCTTGACACACTTTATTATAAGTCTGGAAGACATCAGACATAAAATTAGCATCTATTACTATAAAAAGGATATTGGCAAACCTTTCATCTAACTTTAGCAAATCAACAAATAAAATAAAATAAAAAAGTCCTGAAATTTTTTTATTTTCTTTTATTTACCAACCACAGTTCCCCTTCCCTCTCCTCTTACTAGCTGCCATTTTCTCCTAACCCTACCACTCATCCACTTCTCAGAGAGGGCAAGGACTCCCACAGGGAGTCAATCTAGTCTGCATATCAAGTTGAGGCAGGACTAAACTCATCCACCATATGAAGGCTGAGCAAGGTATCCCTCTATAGGAAATGGGCTCCAAAATGCCATTTGATACACTTGAGATAAATCCTGGTCCCACTGCCAAAGGCCCAACAATCTGCCCAAACCACACACTGTCTTCCACATTCAGAGTGCCTAGTTCAGTCCCAAGCAGGTTTCCAACTGTCATTCCAGAGTGAATGAGCTCCCAGTCGCTCAGCTGTCACTGTGGGTTTCCCCAACATGATCTTGACCCCTTTGCTTATATAATCCCTCCTCATTTTGACTGGATTGGGAGTTGGGGGCCAGAATTCTGTGCCTTTTTAAAGTTTCTGTCACTTAACTTTTCTTTTTCTCCTTTATCCATTGTATTTAATTCTTAGGAGTAGATGACACAGTAACAAATTCAGTAGAATTTTAGAAGACCAAATACAGATGGATACTGGATCCAAATAGTATCATTGCAAGGAAAGCTAAAGATCCAAAGCATTCATGCTAAAGATTTCCCCTCTTTCAATGACATAAGGGTGCTTTTGCTTAAAGTCCACTAATGAATGAATACATCCCCTGTTTATCCTTCTGGGTTTGTGAGACCTTGTTCAGGAGGATATTTTCCAAATCCATCCATTTGCCTGAAAATTTTAGGATATTTTTTCTTACTGCTGAGTACTAGTCCATTGCGTAGATGTACCAGAGTTTGTTAATCTAATCCTCAGTTGAGGGGCATCTAGGTTGTTTTCAGGTTCTTACTATCACAAACAATGCTGCTATGAAGTTGAGCTAATGTTTTTGGGGTGCAAATGTGCATCTTTAGGGTATATGCCCAGTAGTGGTATTACTGGATCCTTGGAAATACTGATTCCTAGTTTTCTGAGAAACCGCCATACTGCTTTCCAGAGTGGCTGAACAAGATTACACTCTCACCAACAATGAAGGAGTGTTCCCCTTGCTCCACATCCTCTCCAGCATAGGCTGTCATCTATGTTTTTGATCTTAGCCATTCTGACAATGTAAGGTGGTATCTCAAAGTTGTTTTGATCTGCATTTCTCTGATGCCTAAAGATATTGAGCATTTTTTCAAGTGGGCTCTATTTTCTTGAGTTCTCTATATATTTTAGAGATCAGTTCTCTGTCACTTTTAGGGTTGGTGAGGTCTTTTCCCATTCTGTAAGTTGTCGTTTAGTCTTAATGATTATGTCCTTGGCTTTATAGGAACTTCTCAGTTTCATGAGGTCCCACTTATTGATTGTTGATCTTAGTGTCTGTGTTACTGCTGTTAGGAAGTAGTCAGCTGTGCCAATGTGTTGGAGGGTATTTCCCATTTTCTTTTCTATTAAGTTCAGCGTAGCTGTTTTTATGTTGAGGTCTTTGATCCACTTGGATGTGAGTTTTGTACATGGTGATAAGCTTGGATCTGTTTGCATTTTTCTACACACTGCCACCCATTTATGCCAACACCATTTGTTGAAGATACTATATTTTTTCCAATGAATATTTTTGACCTACTTGTCAAAAATCAGCTGTTCATAGATGTGTGGGTTAATGTCAGGATATTCAATTCAATTCCATTGATCCACAAGTCTGTTTTTATGCCATTACCAGGCTGTTTTTATTACTGTAGCTCTATAGGATAGCTTGAAGTTGGGTATGGTGGTGCCTCCTGAGATTCTTTTGTTAAGCAAAACTGATTTGGCAATCCCAACTTTCCTGTTATTCCAGATAAAATTGAGTATTTTTCCTTCAAGGTCTGTAAAAAATTGTGTTGGGATTTTGATGGGAAGTGCATTGAATCTTTAGATTGCTTTTGGTAGGATTGCCATTTTTACTATTTTGATCCAACCTATCCAGAAGCATGAGATATCTTTCCATTTTCTTATATCCTCTTCAATTTCTTTCTTCAGAGATTTAAAGTTTTTGTCAGACAGATCTGTTACTTCTTTGGTGATAGTTACACTGAGGTATTTGTAGGGTTTTCTTCAGTATAAACTACCCTGTGTTGAGTAAGGATACCAGGCTTCTTGAAGGCTTTGCCACATTCCTCACACTTGTGTGAATATTGTTCATAATGAGTACTTTGATGATTATTAAAGCATGAAGAACATGAAAAACATTTGGCACACTTCACATTTATAGTATTTCTCTACAGAATAAATCCTGTAATGGTTCTTAAGGCATAAAGGATAGGAAAATGCAGTGCCACACCCTTCACATCTGTGTAATTTCTGTCCAATGTGACTTCCTTGGTATTGTTGAAGAAATTTTGATCTATGAAAAGCTTGCCTACATTCTTTACACTTGTAAGCATTCTCTCTAGTATAAATTACTTTATGTTGATTAATGAAGGATAGTTAAATACTTTGCTCCATTCTTTACGTTTGAAATATTTCTCTTTTTTTCTCTCCAGTATGAATTTTTTATATTGATTATGCAATGAAAGTTAATAAAATGTTTTGCCACATTCTTCACACTTGTAGTGTTTCTTTCCAGAATAGATTCTTTGATGATTTCTAAGCAATGAAGAACAGGAAAATGCTTTGCCACATTCTTCACACTTGTAGGATTTCTCTCCAGAATGAATTCTTTAATGTTGCTTAAGCAGTACGAAAAAATCCTTTGCCATACTCTTCACACATGTATGAGTTCTTTTCAGACTGGATATTTTGATGTTGCTTAAGAAATGAAAGAAGATAAAAAAGGCTTTGCCACATGGTTCACACTTCTAGAGTTTCTCTCCAGAATGAATTATTTGATGTTGCTTCAGCAATACATTATGAAAAAAATGCTTTGCACAGTCTTCACACTTGTAAGCATTGTTTTCAGAATGAAATCCTTGATGAATCTTAAAAAAGGATGATAAAACACTTTGCCACATTTTTTGATAGTAGAAGAGGTTTTATTCACAATGAATCTTTTGATGATTCTTTAAGATAGAACAATAGGAATATATTTTGCCACATATTCCACAAAAGTAGGGTTTTTCTCCAGTACAAATTTTCAGGTGTGTATAAAGTGTTGAATTAGAACTAAAGTCCTTACCACATTCTTAACAATTGCAGGATTTCTCTCTAGAATGAATTTTCTGATGTTGAATTAGGAGTATTTTTCTACAAAAGTCTTGTCACATTTTTTACTTTTATAGGGGTTTATTTCTGGTGAGAATAAAGGTAAGAATAAAAAGTTTCTTTGCTATATTGTGGTGGGAATATTCTCTGTATGCTGAAAATAAAGGAACTGGTTTGGCCTATGTGGAGCACTGTAGAAGTGGGTGGAGAATCAGAGGACAGACAGGTAGAAGGAGGGTGGAGTTAGCCAGTCTCCATCTGACCCCTGAAGAATAAACATATAAGGAATCCAGTTGAGCCACAGGCCGGGCCATGTGGCAGACAGATTAATAGAAATGGGTTGATTTAAGATGAAGGAGCTAGCTAGTAATGTGCTTGAGACATGGGCCAAACAGTATGAAGTTAATATAAATGTCTGACTTATTTCTTTGGGGTTCAAAAGCCGCTGGAGGCCAGGTATGAACCTCCCAGCCCAAATGGGCCTGGAAACCTTTTACAACAGCTATGTTTGCATTTAATTAGAGATCTATATTTATACTTATACTTGAAGAAAATTTGAAAATCTACAGTAGAGTTCTATACCTATCATCACTATATTGTAATTTAGAAAACACAGGCAGAAACTACCTAATTACCACTAAAATTACACTAGAAGACAACTTAGAACATATGTGTAATTAAATATTACTCAAAATTTAATGGCTAAATAAATGGTAGCATGGAAAATACTAAAAACCTTTAAGGGCATTATGCCAACATTAATAAGTGCAAGAGAAATTCTATGTCTAGATACAAACTAAAGGTATAAGGCAGACATACAAGAAAGACAGTAAGTTAATGGAAATTGGATAAGACTGGACCAGCATGGAAATGCATAAGAGCTATGCTATATGACAAAGATACTATATATAATACCCTTTGATAATTTTTCAGGGATTTAAGACAGTTTATGATATTTTTATCAACAAAAGTACATGACACATATTAAATTATGAATGAAAATTAAAGTTCACCATGAATGAAAATTATTGCTAAGGGCAACATTTCTGCCAATGAATAGATAATAAAATTACTATTTCTAAGAATTATATATTTACAGCCTTAAAAAACACTGAGTAATCAATAAAGAGAGAAAATGTACAAGTCATAAAACACAAGTTTCCTATGGTCATTTTTTCTTTATTCTTTTGGTTTTTTTTTTTTTTTTGCTTTCTTAAGACAGGATCTTTCTGAATAGATGTGGGAGTCTTAGAACTTGCTCTGTACATCAAGATGAACTCAAACTCACAGAAATCTGCCTGCCTCTGCCTCAAAAGTGTTAGCATTAAAGCTATGTATCACCACTGCCAGGCTCTTCTTGTGGTGCTTTAAATGAGAATGGCCCTAGATATGCTCATGTTTGCATGCTTAGTCTCTATTTGGTTATCTGTTTCAGAAACATTACATAAAGTCATATTGGTGGAGGAGTGGTGTTTCTGAGAGTGGGCTTTCAAAAGATACAAAAGCCCATGCCTGGTCCTGTCTCCCTCTCTCATGCCTGCTGCCCATGGATGAGGATGTAGTTCCTAGCTACTTCTCCATCATCATGTTCACTGTCTTACATCCCTACTGTCATGCTTCCCACTATGATGATAATGGACTTATACTCTGAAACTGTAAGCAAATCCTCCAATTAAATGCTTTCTTCTATAAGTTGCCTTGATTATTATGTCTTTTTACAGAAGGGAATAGTAAATAAGAAACTCATATTTAAACATGAAGTAGAAATATGTAGTTCTTTTGGCTATAGAACTATTTCTCATTGATTTTTTTTTAAATAAAATCTTAATCTGTCCTAAAATGTTTACAATTGGAGCTCCATTCATAAAAATATAAAGATCACATGTACAGAAATAATTACAGGCAACCAAGACTACAAAAAAATAAGAAAATAGAAGTCTTATTGAGGAAAAAAGAATATGGATCTAAAATAAAACTCTAAAAGCTTATGGATAAACTATTAGAAATACATTTCTAGATGTGTGACTACATATCCATTCAAGCACTATAAATCATTAGTACTGACTATATGATAGAAAAAGGATTATGAAAATTTTCTTAGTTAGGGTTGCTATTGGTGCAACAAAATACTATGATTCAAGGTAATTTAGAGATGACAATTTATTTCAGATCTAACCACATTACCAAGGGAAGTCAGGAAAGAGACTGGAGCAGGAATTTGGAGGCAGTAACCAAAGGAAAAGCCATAAAGAATCCCTGATCACTGGCTTTCTACACATAAAGCTTGCTTATCCTGCTTTCTTATACAACTGAAGACCTTCCAGCTCAGTAATGGCACCAGACACAGTGGGCTGGGCCACCTACTTTAATTTTTTTTTATCAAGAAAATATCTACAGACTTGCAAACAGGCCTTTTCTTAATTGAAGTTCCTCCTCACAAACAACTGTAGCTTGTTTTAACTTGCAAAAAGAATAAAGAAAATGTACGAAAAAAGACAAGGATGCATTATAGTAATTCACTAAGAAGTCTGATGAAAAGACTTTGGCTGACATGAATGCAAGTGGTATCAAAAAAAATTTGTATGTGAACCACCTGTATTACAGTGGTTTCACACATAGGTCTATAGAAATGTTTATAAATCTACAGAGATGTAGGAAACAAGCTACTTACAAGTAGACTGAAGTAAGTGAAGATCTTTGACTCTCACTGTCAATGCAGCCAGGGTTGGTTGCTAGAGGGAATGAACAAAGTTTAGATGCTTAAAGCACTAGAAACATCTGACAAGTGTGCTGTGGGAATATGTTCTGGTACACTGTTAATTTTTGTTCTTCCTACTGGTTTAATAAAAAGCTGATTGGCCAGAAGGCAGACAGAAAGTGTGAGTGGGGCTACCAGTCTAAGAAAACTCTGGGAACAGGAAGAGCAGAGGAGAGATGCCAGCAGATGTAGAGGAAAGAAGTCAAAATGCTGCTCTGAGAAAAGGTACCAAGCCTCATGGATAAACAGATTAAACGAAATAAATTGAGCTAAAATGAAAGAGCTAGTTAGCAATATGTCTGAGCCATAGATCAACCGACATGAAATTAATATAAGCCTTTGTGTGATTATCTGGGGATAAGCAGTAGTAGGTTGTGAGAGGGACTGAACCTCAGGGCTAGGCCAGAAAATGCAGACCCAAAACATCTTATTACACAAGTGACCTTATAGTCAGCAAGAATTATAAAGGGAGTCATCTAGAAAGTGTTTTCCATCAGAACATAACTTCATGTACATGGTAATGCCTGGCTCCTTGCCTGATGTCTGAACTACCCACTTGTCCATGGACACCCCAGTTTCTGTACATGTGAGTATATGGCAGCAGCTGCTAGTCTCTTCACATTCTACACTGTGTGGCTTTGCTACATAAATGTAAGAAAAAATGTCTTAGAGACAGCAAGAGTTGTTTTTAGAAAAAGGGGTCATCATTGTGTGTTCTCCCAGGACTTAAAATTTCTAGTCCAGTACTTTGTTTATAAGGGAAAAAAAGATATCTTGAGCTTCATTTGTAAGGCAAAATATAAAAGGGAAAGAGTTAAACATTCTTTCTAACACATTTGCTCTAGGCCTCATGTTAGGCCTCATGTTACCACGTTTCTACCACTAAAGTGAAAATGCATATGTCCAAAATAGACAGGTTAGAAGCATAACCAATACAATAAAATGTTTCCTAGCTTTAACAAAATTTCTGCTTAAATACAGGCTTGTAGACTTGATTGTTGTGGATTACAAGTTCCCATGAGGTATTCTGCAAAATGAGCAATTTATATGTTGGCAGCAAATTATGACTTCACTATGGATAAGATCCTCACCCAAGAACAAAAGGTTTCTGTAATTTTCTAACATCACCTTTCTGTATAGATCCCATTGAGCAAGATCCAGGCATTCCCACTCTTCTGCAGAGAAAAAAATTGCCACATCCTTAATTGACAGCATTTTCTGAAATAAAGGTAGATAAATGAACACCACACAATACCTTAATTAAAACCATTACTAATAATATAAACTCCAGCAGACATCATGTGTTTTTAGACACAATTCTAAAGCATTTCCAAGATAAAAGGAGATGTACAAGTGGTTCTATTGTACTTGAGTAAAATTCTTAAGATAGTCCTAACCAGGCCATACAAATTTACACATTGCCCATCTTTAAGAAAAGAGAACAAGAGAAGATTCTGGAAGCAAATACGAGCCTTATGCTTTTAAGAGAAATACAATATAAAACAAGGGGGCTGGAGAGAGGGTGCAATGGTTAAGACCACTGGTTGCTCTTCCAGAGTACCTAGGTTCAGTTCCCAGTACCAGTAGCTCACAAATGTTCATAACTCCAGTTCTAGGAGATCTGATGCCCTCACTTAGATATACATGAATGCAAAATACCAATGTACATAAAATGAAAATAAAGAAATCGCTGAATGAGGTAGCACAGGCCCAGGAAGATAGACATGGTATATACTCACTCATAAGTAGATTTTAGACAAAAAGCAAAGGCTATCCAGGCTGCAAACTACAACCACTGAACAGCTTGGGATCAGAAGAAACTTGAGAGACAACCTGGGATCCCCCTGAGAAGAGAAGATAGAAAAGATCTTCTGAGTAAATTGAGATCATAAAGGGGAGTGACCAAGGAGAGGTCAAAACAAAGCATGAGAGATAGTTGAGTGAGAGGAGCAACAGAGAGAAAGAACAAAGAAATGGATATCTTAATAGATGGAGCCAGTATGGGGTTAAAAAGAGACCTGGTGTTAAGGAAACCTCTAAGAACCCACAAGATGTCCCTGGCTAGAAATTCAAACAATAGTAGAGAGGGTGCCTAAACAGGACTTCCATTATAATCAGATGAATGACTACCTTAACTGTCATTATAGAACCTTTATTCAGCAATGGATAGGAGCACAACCTGACATGCATAGCTAAGCACCAGGTCGGAGCACAACCTGACATGCATAGCTAAGCACCAGGTCAAGCTTCTGATCTAGCTAAAGAGAGAGGAGAGAATATATGGGCAACAGAATCAGGATCATGAAGAAGAGACCCACAGAGATGGCTGACTGGAGCTACTGGGAGCTCACCAAATCAGAAACAACTGCTGAAGTACTTTCAGGGAAAGGATGGCATGGGCAGTTTGTGGTGCTTCTTGCAATAGGATCAGTGTATATTTCTGGTGCATGAAATGAAATCTTGGGGTCCATTCCCTACAGAGAAACACCTAACCCAGCCTTAATATTGAGATGAGGGACTCAAACAATTGGATATGCAGACTGAACTGATCCACCTTGGGACTCCTTGCCATCTGGGGGAATGTATTGGGTGCTTGGGTCAGGGGAGGCTAAGGGAGAACTGGGAGGGATTGGGAGGAAATAAGGGAAGGGGAGCAGTGGCATATATAAAAAACTTTTTAAATAAATAAAATATGCAAAAAAGAACTCACGAGACAAGCAATGTGTGTTATAGATATGAAAGCCAGAGAAATGGAGCTGCCTAAGCCCATAGGAGGACAGAAGATTTCGAATTCTAGACCTTGGATACTTAGGTATATTTTGGGGTTGCTTTGCTATGATTGTTAATTATGCCCTAGCTTCTATCTCTTGGAGTAAAAATGTATATAGCTAGTTTTTTGTTTTTTAAGCATCTATAGATGAAAAATTTGAACCTATAAAGAGATATCAGATTCTATATGTTAGACGTCCAAATGTAACTTTTAATTTTAAATATTCTGCTTCTTCTTTTTGTTTTTCTCAGATAGTGTTTCTGTATGCAGCTCTGGCCATCCTGGAACTAGCTCTGTAGACTAGACTAGCCTTGAACTAAGGGCAAGTGTTACCATTCCCCCACCTCCTTACTTCTTCTTAATGGAACATTAAGTACAACCCTGTAAACAGTTGTGACTTAGAATTATAGTCAGACTTATTTTTATATAGCTACTTCAAGGATTGGAAAATTGAATATAACCCTGAAAAGTTAGAGACAGAGTTTTCAAGTCAAAATATGCCACTGCATTAAAAAAAATGCATACACTCATTTACAGAAATATTTATAACCTCAAGGGAAAAAGATAAAAATCTGTGCTTCTAAGGTTTATTTATGCCTGTGCTGGCTACTGTTATGTCAACCTGACCCAAGCTTGAGTGATCAGAGAGGAAAAGAATCTCAATGAGAAAATGTGTGATCAGGCTGTTGGCAAGCTTTTGGCGCCTTTTATTTAATAGTGATTGATATGGGAGGGCTCAGCCCATTGTGCGTTGTGCTAGACATAGGCTGGTGATCCTGGGTTTTATAAGAATGCAGGCTCAGCAATCCATGGGGAGCAAGACAGTAAGCAGCAATCCTCCATGGCTTCTATATCAGCTCATGCCTCCAGGTTCCTGCCCCTCTTGAGTTCCTGTTCTCACTGCTTTTAGTGATGAACTGGGATAGAGAAGTATGAGAGAAATAAACCCTTTCCTCCCCAATTTGCTTTTGACCATGGTGTTTCATCATAGCAATAGGAACCTTAAGAAAGACAATGATTATTCAAATCTGAACAAAAACTTTCTGACATCTGTCACATATAACACTAGGTAATGAATATCATCACCCAGCATACCTTCTCTTTAGGGTTTTCAATAAATGACATGACTAACATAACATAGTCACAACCTGTGTGTATAAAAGTGAGAAATTCCTTCTCTTATATGGTCACTCGCCAACATTAGATAGAATATAATGAAAGGGTCTACAGTTTTCATTGATGCAGTGACAGTGGGCTTATTAACCATGCTCCTGAGCAAGTCCTATGCTCAGGAATAGCAGGCAAGCACAAGTCCAAGTACAGGACTTTATTTTTTATTTATTTATTACAAGACAGAAAGAACATGAAGTTGTGTGGGAAGTGGGGACAGATATGGAAAGATTTGGGGAAAATATGATCAACATACATTATGTGAAATTTACAAAAAATAAATTTTCTCAATAAAAAAGATATAATGAAAGTGTCTAGAGAGATAGTGGCAAGAAACTTTTTCCATGAAACAGAAAAGACTCTCACTTTAGCAGTTGGTTTCCTAGCTGGACATGATAATACCACATGTGAAGAACAGTGAAGGGTGTGTTCGTTATTATCCAAGCTCAGAGCTGGATTTCTAGTCTAGTGGACTCTAAAGAAGCATCTCATACACAATTGAATTTGTGGTGTAAGGACTGGAGAAGGCAGCTAAGTGCAGAGAGAGGGGAATGTAAACTACAGAGAACAGCACCAATCGAGGGCTCCAGAGTGGAAACTAGGAGATTGTGTAAGTTTCAGATGAGATGGAGCACAAACTGGAAGAATTCAGATTAAACCAGAGGAAATTACCATAAGGTCATGAAAGAATACAAGTTGTGCAATATGCGAAGATAAGGAACATTCCCTGCACATATGGAGGGATAATAAATCAAGAAAAAGGAGATCCTTTTCTATAGAGCAAATTCAAATATCTAACCACCAAGCTTAAGTCCTTCCTCCCTCCCTTCTCTCCTTCCTTCTTTCCTTGCTTTCTTCCTTCCTTTTGAGGCAGAGTTTTTGTCATGGAACTCATTTTGTAGACCAGGATGGCCCAGAACTCATAAACTGGCCTGCCTCTATCTTCTGAATCCTGGGATTAAAGGCATGTGCTACTATGTCCCATCGGCTTAAATATCTTAACAGGAGTATGCCAGCAAGAAAAACCTAAATTCCATTTCAGAAACATCTATGTAAGTTCTCAAACAAAGGAGAAGTTCATAAACTCAGAAAAATTTCATTGGATTCATTTATGTGAGGTACCTGGTTACTAAAACACATGATACAAGGAAAAAAACAGTACTTAGTGTATTATAAAAGATGTGTAAATATTGGGAGTGCACAGTGCCATGTAAAAATTGGACGGCTTTGAATTTGCTTTGAAGCAGAGATTGACTTTGAACCCATGATTTTCTCTCTGCACTTTCCAAATACAGAGGTGACAGCGATGCACCAGATTTGCCTTTGGGTTTCCTTTCAATCACAGATGTGTTTAATTTGCATTATATATCTGTAAGTATTATAAGTGAACATGCTTCTGCATCATTTCTACATTGGAGGACAAGAACTTTGATGCAGAAGGTAGATAATGTACCATAAACAATGTAAAACACAATGCTGTATTTTCCTACAGATTAGTGACATTAACTAGAAAATGTGTATTTTATGTATAGTTACATAATCCCTAGGAAACATTTATACTGAAGGTGTTTAGAAGTTGATATTTCCTTTGATTCGACTTTACTTTCATGAATCAATCTCCAGCACAAAAACATTTGGTTTGGCTGAACTATGTCAAAATATGAAATAGCAAAAATGCCAGGTAAGAAGCCTACCATGTGTGAATCACAAGACCCTCTGAGTAAACCAGAGTTCTTCAAGTTCATATTTTAGTCTTTATGACACAGTAAAAATCCTCGGGACACTTCCTGGAGAGCTGTAAGACAGTTCACACATTGAAGCAAACAGGTAAACACAGAAGAAAAGTGTGTAGCTAGAGTAATGTAGTAATTCCCCCAGGTATGAAGGGCTACTTTTCCACCCAAGAGACATTCAGTACCTCTTTCTGCACAACCAGTCCCTACACCCTCACCTACCTCACACCAACTTATTTCTCCTGTAGGGAAAAAGATCTGCATTTCCAACACTGCATAGTCTCTGAGAAAACAGATGATGTATTATTTTCTAGTTAGTACTTTTCACTCTGCAATAACAAGTGGTTAATTGCTTGGATGAGGCACAGCCAGAATGGTTCCTTTGTGGGATTTTTAGCCCCTTGTGAGTGTTTGTATTAGGATTCAAGTCACTGGTGTCAGTATTTTGCTTGCTGAAGAACTCGCTAGCATGCTGCCAAGAGTCATATTAGATTTATTAAAGGAACGGGTGGAGGAGGGGGAAAGGAAGAGAGAGGGAGGGTAGAGAGCAAAGAAGAAGAAAAAGAGGAGGTCTCCCACATGATTGGGGCTTTTAAAGGGAAATCATGCAGACATGCTCTAGACGTGGGTGTCAGAAGTCTGTCAAAGCCTCTGCAGGCAGGGGCGTGCCCGCAACAAACTAACAACTGGGGTGTACACTGGGGATTTCTGTTCAAAGTAAGTCATCCATAAACATAACAATTTATTCCAAAGAAAAAGAAACTAACATCCAATACACCAATCTCCCTTGGAAAGCTCTCTGTACTGGAACTGCGCCCTTGATGAATTTCTGTCGATTTATAAACCAAGAGTACTGGGTTGGCTATGAAGTATAGCGTGGACAAGAAACCCAGCTTTCTCTGGATGTCCTGAAAAATGACAGCAGCCATATGATAGTGGTACAGCTAGAGCCTGCTTCCCTAGTAGAACTAAAAACTGAGCTCCCAGCACAGCTTCAGGTGCAGGCAGTCAGCTGTCCCACCCTGTCCTGGATGGAGATGCTCCCACGTTCCCCATTCCTGAGCTATCAAGACAAGTTTCCTGTCTCCCAATCTGCAAGGCAGACAGCCATTCCTAGCGTCATCTGAATCTATCTTTTTCAAACCTAGGTCAGCACAGCACTTCCAAGTCACCTTCTTCTTTCCTCCCTCCAGATCCACCCAGCCGCCCCGCACAGTCCCTCAGACCTTCAAGGCTGTGCTGCACCCTGAACCAGACTCCATGCCAGAGATGCAACAGGAATAGACCACCATAAGTATTCCCTGACCTTTGGGGGAGAATGAACTTGTGCAGTCAGTACGCAGATGTGCAGCGGGAGGGGTGCTTTATGTGACGCCACAGCGGGGCGACTACACTTTCCATAATTCCATGCAAAGACATTCCAGAATCCCATGGTAGCGTGAAAAACAGGAGTTCTTCAGTTTCAACTTTACTGATCAGTGGATAGAAACAATCTGCTCAGAACAGTTCAGCCACCGAAGTCTACTGCTTTTGATATCTGGGATTCGGAATGTGAGCCGAGCCTTTGGCAGTCATTAATTAGGTTTTAGTTACTTTGGTCAAATTTTTGTGTTTACAAACCTCAGGTCTATTTAGTGTAGACTCTTGCTGGAGCAAGGAAAATTCATATTGACTCAATTTTACTGTAAAATAAAGAAGCGAGAAGCTAACATGGGACTGAGAAGTAACTGTTTCACTTGAATTTGAATCCTGCCTTTGTGTCTCCTTCCTGTCATCCCAGCTGCTCTGGGTCTTAAGGCAGAAGGATGCCATGTCCTATGCTAACTTAGACAATTTACAGACACCTTGTCTCTACATACAAACTACAGTGATAGTAGCTACCTTAGGGATAAAGTGCTTGCCTAGAATGAAAGAAGGCCTTGGCTTAATCCAAATACTACAAATAAATAAGTACTCTTGTATTGAAACACCATGTGAGCCATAAGTAGATGAGACTTCATACCTGGAAAATCAATTTTCTTGTGAAAGTGGTAATCTTTATGGGGTAGGGTATGCAACATTGAACACACTGGTGAACTCCCGGAACCCCCTTGAGCACCTTGTACATACTTTTATCCATTAATAAACATAAGAAATTTTCTTAGAGTTGTGCTAGAAAGACACACTTCTCCCTGGTCTTTACAAACTCGGGCAAGTAGTCACTACCAGGTGCTCTTTGAGCACATTCCTTCCTCCTCTGTACTTCTCCTAAGAAGGAGAACTGCTCCTGACCTGAGTGTCCTGTATACACACACTCCTGGCCAATAAGCCATTTCAGTGTTCCTCTCACATTAGGTTTGACTATTCTGACAAATTTTGACATTTCTCCAATGTGATGTATTTTAAAAGTCGTTAGTTTCTGCCTTGAGCTTTTCTCAGTTTCCCCAACTCAGGATACAGAGATGATTCTTTCTTGAATACAAAGATTATCAGATATACAATTGTAGGAATTAGTGCTTGCTTCAGCAGTACATATACTAAAATTGGAACGATATAGAGAAGATTAGTATGGCCCCTGTGCAAGGATGACACACAAATTCGCGAAGCGTTCCATATGTTTAAAATGGGGTTCAGAACTAAAAAGGGAATTCTCAGCAGAAGAATTACAAATGGCTGAAAGGCACTTGAAAAAGTGCTCAACATCTTTAGCCATCAGAGAAATGCAAATCAAAACAACTGTGAGATACCACCTTACACCTCTCAGATTGGCTAAGAAAAAAGACACAGATGACAGCCTATGCTGCAGAGGTTGTGGAGCAAGGGGAAGACTGCTCCATTGTTGGTGGGAGTGTAAACTTGTTCAGTCACTCTGGAATGCAGTATGGCAGTTTCTCAGAAAACTGGGAATCAATCTCCCCAAGGATCCAGCAATACCACTTCTGGGTGTATACCCTAAAGACACACATTCGTACTCCAAAGGCATTCACCATATTTCTCACACTTAGAGGACTTCTATAAAGCCTGATTTTTAAAAATTTTATATGAGGAAGTATAACATTTTATGCACATTTAAAAATCTTAACTATTTCATTCCAGTATGAACTGCCATGTATTGAGAAATATTAAAAAGCTTACAAAAGTTTGCAACATTTTTTATACATTTGTGGCATTAATGTATAGTATGAATTATCAGGTATTTTAAAAAATTCTTAGTAAAAAACCCTAGGCATTCTTCACACTTGCGAGGTTTCTCTTACAAATGAATTCTTTGATGCTGCTTAAGACTAGAAGACTGGTAATAGCTTTTGCCACATTCTTCGCACTTGTAATGTTTCTCTCCAGAATGAATTATCTGGTGTTTAGAATGTGCTGTAGAACTTCTAAAGTCTTTGCCACATTCTTTATACCTGTAGAGTTTCTCTGCAGTATAAATTCTTTGATGATTCTTAAAGTTTTTAGTGTTTTTGAGAATTTTGCCACACCCTTTACATTTGTAAGGGTTTTCCACATTTTGAGTTAATTCGTGCTGCTATAAGTATGATTTTGTAGAGAAGGCTCTTCCACATTCCTCACACTTGTGGGGTTTCTCTCCAGAATGGGTTATCAAGTGAGTAGAAAGAATCTGGGAAGTTTGAAATGCCTCATCATATACTTCACAATTTTAAGGTTTCTCACCTGTATGAATTCTCTTGTGTTCAGAAGGTGATGATGGACAATGGAAGGCCAGGCTACATACTTTACACTTGTAGTGTTTCTCTCCTGCATGAATTTTTTTTTGTGTTTAGAAAGTAATGATGGACAATGGAAGGTCTTACCACATACTTCACATTTGTAGGGTTTTTCTCCAATGTGAATTCCCTTGTGTACAGAAAGTACTGATGGAGCACGAAAAGCCTTGCCACATACTTCACAGTTGTAAGGTTTCTCTCCTGTGTGAATTCTCTTGTGTTTAGAAAGTAATGACAGACAACGAAAATCCTTGCCACATACTTTACAACTGTATGGTTTTTCTCCAGTATGAATTATTTTGTGTACAGAAAGTAATGATGGAAAACGAAAGGAGTTTCCACATTCGTCACATTTGTATGGTTTCTCTCCTGTATGAATTCTTCTATGCTTAGAAAGCATTGATGGATAATGGAAGGCCTGGCCACATAACTCACACTTGTAGGGTTTAACTCCTGTATGAATTTTCTTGTGTACTGAGAGTAGTGATGGAGTGTGGAAGGCTGTACCACATAGTTCACATTTGTAGGGTTTTTCTCCAGTATGAATTACTTTGTGTTTAGAAAGTAAAGATGGAACATGAAAAGCCTTACCACAAACTTCACACATATGGGATTTCTCTCCTGTATGAATTCTCTTATGTACAGAAAGTAATGATGGAGGATGGAAGGCCTTGCTACATATTTCACACCTATAGAGTTTCTCCCATGTATGAATTCTCTTGTGTTCAGAAAGTAATGATGGAAAACAAAAGGCCTTGTCACATTCTTCACATTTGTAGGGTTTCTGTTCCATATCAATTTTCTTGTGTTCAGAATGTAAGAATGAAAACTGAAATGTCTTACCATATTCATGACACTTGAAAGATTTCTCCCTTATATGAATTCTCTTGTGTTTATTTAGTAATGATGGAGCATGGAAGGCCTTAGCACATACTTCACACTTGAATGGTTTCTCTCCTGTATGAATTCTCTTGTGTTCCCTTAGTAATGATGGAACACAAAAGGCTTTATCACATTCTTCACACTTGTAGGGTTTGATTTTTAAATGAATTCTTTGATGCTTACTAAATTTTGATTTCCAGTCAAAAGCTTTGCCACATTCTTTGCATGTATAGCATATTTTCCCTGGTGAAAAAAGGTTGAGAAATAAATGAAAGCAGAGAAACATTCTTTATATTTATAGTGCTTATTTTGAAAAATAGAAACATTTTTTTCATACTTACCTTTTTCTATATAAGTAATAAGCAACACTCAACTTTCTATACATGTATTGAACATAGACTAATTTAAAACATATAAGTACAAATCATGTAATCTTTCATTGATGGGAGAAGATTATGACAATATATAGCATGAAAATTAAGGAATATCATTAAAAGTCAATCATAAGGAAAACATAACATCAAGAATTAAGAAAATCCTTAATATAATTATACTAAAAAAATCAGCCCCTTATATAAATATAGAAAATTTATGACTACACAAAAAATTATGACTACAGAGAGAGAGGGAGAGAGAGAGAGTTGGGCTTTGAAGTTATCAAAGTTATACTGCAGAAGAAAAAGACTGTCCATAATAGTAAATTTCAAAAATTCAAGACAGAACGTTTTGTTGGTATTGTACAAAGAAATTAAAGTTGTCTTAGAAAAGTGTTAGTCACTATAGACACAAGCTAACCTCATAGCACGAGAAAACAAAGTGTATGAGACTTAGATCATCCTAAACATTTGACAGATATCCCCATTTGAGAGAAGGTGATCCTTAAAAAATTATTTCCATCAACATTGTGTGTTAAGGTTCAAGAGAAAGTCTGGCTTTCTGTTGAATCTCTGAACTTCCACTCTGTCTTCTGTCTTCCTGATCCCTACACACCTGTGTGCACGGGGCTGCTGCTTGACTCTTCACATTAGAAGGCTCTTGTATTTGCTCCAAAAATGTGACTAGGTATGGCTTACAGGAAGCAAGACCTGTTTTTGAGTAAACAGAACATCAATGTTAATGTGTTCTTCTGGGGGCATAGCATGTGGTCTTCAAGACTGTGCATAGAAAGAATAAGAAAATGCAATCAAGGATTTTAGGGGATTAGTTCTTTGTGTGCTTCCTGATGGCCACATGAAAATGCCCAGGAGGAATTTAGGATTTGCAGATTCTGAGTTTCATTTCCCATAATAACTCTGAAGTGTGTGAAGACTCTTTAAGGTGTATCACCTTTGATCATGCTATTTACATTCTAATATTAGCAATAATATGAAGGATATTTTTAAAAGGCTGAGGGGCATTATGAATACAAGAAGGAATGAAATAGTTCTAAAGCATATGAATAATCTTAATTTTTCCTTAAAAGTAGCGATAAGAACTTCAATGTTGAAATAATAAACACCTATGAGATATGGTGCAAAGAAAATTTCATTTTGAAGACATCATGGGAATGATCCTCACCCAGAAACACAAAGTTGTTGTAATTTTCCAATATCCCATTCCTGTACAATTTCCACTGAGCAGGGCCTAAGCATTCCCACTCTTCTGCAGAGAAATAAATGACCACATCCCAGAATGACAGTATATCCTGAAATAAAGTAAAAAGAGTAAACACAACACATTGTGTTGATTAAAATTCTCAGTAACAATATAAATAACAAAAGACATCATATGCTTCTATATCCAAACTAAAGATCACCTAGAGTGAGAGAATAGAAAGAAATATGTGAGTTATAGGTAGAATAATATTCATAAAATACTTCTGATGTAGTACTATAATGATACATAGGACTCATCAAGGAAATTGACTGGCAGAAGAGCCTCAAAACACTCTTATGAATATTACACTTTTAAGAATAATGAAATAAAGAGGAAGAACATCTATAAAACAGTATATTGGGGGCTGGAGAGAAGGCTCAGCAGTTATGAGAATTGGCTTCTCATTCAGAAAACCTGGGTTTAATTCCAAAAACCCAGATGGTTGTTCACAACTGTTTGTAACTCCATCTTTAGATAATCAGACAGTATCTTTCAAATGTATATAGCAAAACAACCATACAGATTTCCCTTAGTTAAGGCATCTACTCCAGCAATGAAACTCCATAACTAAATTCAAGTTGGGTAGGAAAAAAGTTACTGGCTTTACTCTTCCATAGCACTGTTCCTCCTGAAGACAGGGACTCAAATAAGCAGAAACCTTGATGGTGGAGCTGATGCCAAGGTCATGGAGGTGTTCTTTTTTTTTTTTGAGATTTCAATTTTTTTAATTTTTTTCTTTTAAAATTATTTCTTTTTTTTTCCTTCTTTATTTTGTATTAAAAAAACAGTTACATAAATTTAAAATGAGGAAAAATTAACAATAACTATAAAGAGGATAAGAATCATAAGCATGGCTTATCAAGGGTGGTAATGCAAATAAGATTGCTACACATATATTTACTTTGTGTTCAGCTTTCCCTCTGAAATTTGTTTTTTCCATCCCTGTATATCCTTATTCAAGGTCTCTTCCCCCTCCCACTACATCTTGTCATTTTTCTTCTCCGCAACTCCCCATCCCCTCCCTGGGCAGGGAGCAGACAGTCCTATGGTCCCACTGACCCAATAATGCTTGGATCAGTCTCCACTCTTGGCCAAATCCAGTTTTGTGTCCCCTCCCTCAAGTAAGTCTGCTGTTCCTATAGTTGGAGTGGGGTTCGAAGGGTCAGTCCAGGGTGCTTCTATCCCAGGCTGTTCAGTGGTTGTGGTTTGCTGCTTGGGCATGTTTGGCTTTTTTTCTTGTTTGTTTGTTTGGAGACCACTAGTGAGTGAATATAGCCCCTGCTTATCTCTCTGAGATTGTGATACCTCGCTCAGGAGGATATTCTCCAAATCCATCCATTTGCCTGTGAATTTGAGGATATCATTTTTTCTTACTGCTGAGTAGTATTCCATTGTGTAGATGTACCACAGTTTGTTAATGCATTCTTCAGTTGAGGGACATCTAGGTTGTTTCCAGGTTCTTGCTATTACAAATAATGCTGCTATGAACATAGTTGAGCTAATACCTTAGGAGTGTGAATGTGCCTCTTTACAGTATACACCCAGAAGTGGTATTGCTGGGTCCTTGGGGAGATTGATTCTCAATTTTTCTGAAAAACCTCCATATTGCATTCCAAAGTGGCTGGACAAGCTTACACTCCCACCAACAATGGAGGAGTATTCCCCTTGCCCCACATCCTCTCCAACATAGGCTGTCATCTGTGCCTTTTATCTTAGCCAATCTAACAGGTGTTAGGTGGTATCTCAAAGTTGTTTTGATTTGCATTTCTCTGATGCCTAAAGATGAAGAGCACTTTTTCAGGTGCCTTTCAGCCATTCATAGTTTCTCTGCTGAGAATTCCCTTTTCAGATCTTTACCCCATTTTTTGATAGGGTTATTCAAGGTATTGGGCTCTAAATTCTTGAGCTCTTTATATATCTTAGAGATCAGTCCTCTATCACTTGTAGGGTTGGTGAAAGTCTTTTCCCATTCTGTAGGCTGTCATTTTGTCCTATTGACAGAGTCCTTGTCTTTGCAGAAGCGTCCCAGGTTCAGGAGATCCCACTTATTGATTGTTGGTCTTAGTGCCTATGCCACTGGTGTTATATTTAGGAAGTGGTGGCCTGTGCCAATTTGTAGAAGTGTATTTCCCACTTTCTTTTCTATCAAGTTCAAAGTGTTTGGGTTTAAGTTGAGGTCTTTGATCCACTTGGATTTGAGTTTTGTGCAGGGTGACAGGCTCAGATCTATTTGCATTTTTCTACACACTTCCATCCAGCTATGCCAACACCATTTGTTAAATATACTATCTTTTTTCCATGGAATGTTTTGGGCCTCTTTGTCAAAGATCAGGTGTTCATAGGTTTCTGGGTTAATGTCTGGATCCTCAATTCTATTCCATTGGTCCACAGGTCTGTTTTTATGCCAGTACCAGGCTGTTTTTATTACTGTAGCTCTATAGTATAGCTTGAAGTCAGGGATGGTGATACCTCCTGATGTTCTTTTGTTCAGTAAAATTATTTTGGCAATCCTGGCTTTCCTGTTATTCCAAATGAAATTGAGTATTGTTCTTTCAAGGTCCAAAAAATATTGTGTTGGGATTTTGATAGGCAGTGCATTGAATCTGTAGATTGCCTTTGGTAGAATTGCCATTTTTACTATGTTGATCCTACCAATCCAGGAACATGGGAGATCTTTCCATTTTCTGATATCCTCTTC